>CM043123.1:43891913-44038036 GCA_023701765.1 Hylyphantes graminicola
CATAAACCAAACTAAATATCATGCTACATATTATATGGATAGGCAGTAATATGAATTTTAAGGTAAATGATATTTGAATAAAATATGTTGATAATAACTAATAAAAATAGTATTTTAAAGAATAATCTTGCATAGTCTGTATTGTTGAGTAGTGAGAAGTATTGAGGAGTGAGAAGTATGTATATATAGCCTATAAAAATAGTTTATAGGTATAAAGTGTGCTTTTAATCATTTAATATTTATAATTGAACGTGAAATTTTAAAGTTATTTTAAAGTTTACCACAATCAACACTTATCAATTGTTCTAACGTACAGTACCAAATACCCATTTAACTTTAAATCAATTTTACATGCATACAAACAATAAAGCTAAAGTATTTTTCTATCAAAGATACACATGAATATTATAAATATTAAATCAAATAGCCAACAGCCAAAAATAAAAGAAAAAGCAATCCGCTTATCTCTAATCCGATAGTTTGTGTGCAAAGAAACTTTCTAAAAAAATCCAATATCTCTCCTATCCATTGTCCAAATATTCGAACCCTGGCTTCTCTATCAAGTAATAACTGGTTTCTATGGCCGGCTGTAGCCGCAATAAAGCTAGATTAGTCTGATATATTCTTACGTGAAGCTAATAAGTATGATACAAACTGAATATATATGAAATATGTCTATTTATAGCAGTATTCGAATACGAGTAGCATTTAAAACATGTATTTTATTACTCATTAATACATTTAATAAGACAATAAAAAACTGGTCATTTATGTTTATGTTTTAAAATCATTAACTTTATTTATTATTTTCGAAAGTAGAAAATACTTTAAATGATTATTTTATCGTTATTTTTATTGTTATTTTAAATTGTTTTCTAAATTAAAAATTAAGCTTGTTTTAAGCTACTATGGATTATTTGCATGTATCTGACCTCTAAACTTTTTTCAATACCTTTTTTATGATTACACTTAGTATCATGCATTTACTTAAATAAAAAGCACCATACATTAATAACTATTGAATTTTTAATCATGTTTCGATCCTGGTTTCCCAATTACTACAGTAATTTTCATTAAGGTCATAAATAACTAAATAACATTTAAAATTGGTTGTTACATCGTGCCACGTACCACAGTACTTTGGTCTTTTTTTTACTAAGTTAAAATATCAAATTCATTTATTTTTAAAATAACGATGCTTAAATACTTTTTACTATTCGTAATAGCTTAAATAATCGTTGAACGTAAAACGTACACAACATTCATACATGAACATAAATACTATAGAACTTAACGAATAAGAGATGCCTCGATCCAATTAAACTTTTTATTCACAATTTTTCTTGGAAAAAACATTTCGGCTCTAACATTTAAATAAGAATATTTTTACTCACTCATTCATTCAATATTTTATTCACAGAAATATTAGTACAAGAAAAGTGAAGTACCTTCTTCTAAAAATCAACTTTTTAAAATAAAACTGCTTTTCAAACATAAATCATAATATAACCCTTTTTTAGAAACATTTTCAAGCGCAAAACTAACATTTACAACCGAAAAAATACATAAAAAAGCCATCCCCCAAGGAGTTCGGAGGAAAGTTTCCTAAAATAAAAGCCAATCCTTACCAAATATAATTGTCCAAAGTTTGCCGATTCGCTATCTCCAGTAAGCAATATTTGTTGCTATGGCAGCAGTCGATCTCGCATCCGCTTGACTGAAGCACCGATTCGAATATTGTATCCGTCGGCGGAAGCAAAATCGACCCAGAAATACTATACAAACAAAAAATACGGTGTCCCTGTTAGCCATTATAATCGATGTGGGTTTTCGGGGATTCCAGGATATACAGTCTTTTCTTTTTGCCTTGATGTTTTACTGGAGGATCGATAAGCTTGGAAAAATCGGAGTTCAAAGAGGGACATAATGATTTCAATTCGAGTGCTGCCAAATACATCGGTAGCCCGTCCTATTTCGTGTATGAATACATTTTGAACGCTTGGCTGTTTAAGTCAAGAATTTATGTTTCGAAATCGTGTTTTTGAGGACTTTCGGGTTTGTTTGTCCCCTTTCTGAAGTTTTATTTTTAGTTCATATTATTCTTCAGGTTTGTTTTGTCCTATTGAGGAAAGGAGTGGAATAAGAATTGGATGAGATGTATCGAAGAAATGACAAACGGTGTGAAATTTTGTTTGAGGCATTAAAATTCTCTATTTCAAATAGCATATGATAAGTATTACTTGAAAAATAAACATCAACTCACGCTTTATATTTTGTGCTTGAAGGAGCAAAATTTATTAAAAAATATTTTGAACGTTTTTTTAAAAATAAGGTTCATTTTTATAAATGTTAAGTAGTGATAATTGCAGTACATTGCATCGATGTGTAATAAATCTAATCTAATTTGCATTTAACGGCTTTTTGTGGAACAAAATATATGTATATGCAACGAGTATGTTGATCGAAACATTAAGTTTATGTATTAACTTCCAAATTTATTTAATTTTTGATTTTAAAAGAAAGTAATTTTTATCCGTCTTCCTTCTAAATTTTAATCAATAAATATTAAATGGAATAAAAATATATTATTTGACCTTTTAGACTTTTTTGGATTACTTTAAGTAAACCTAATTACTCCCGGATACGTTTCGTTAGACATCGTTCGTCCTGAAGTTCGTTATTAATTGTTACGAATATTTCAATTATTCAACATTTAATATTTACCTACATCAGAAAACAATTTTAATTAATAAAATTGGCTCATAAATTTTACAAAATTGACATTTATGGCCATGATATTATTGATTCTTTTAATCGTTTTTTTACACATTTCCTCCAAAATTTTGGTCAATTATGCATTGATGTTTGAAAATAAACCCCTGGTCAGAAACAATACTTTTTATTTTTATTTTTTTTTTAATATTCATCTGGAAAATACTATTGTTTATGTATATTGCGTGTATTAAATGTTATTTTTATATATTGCGTGAATAACGAAATAATTTATTGGTTTTCTTAAATAAATTTAACGGGAAAATAGTAAAATTTCTTCTATAAAAATACAAAAATTTCCCTACTTTCAAAATTACACACTCAGTAACACTCTCAGAAACTGATTCTATACTTGTCCATAGCATTCCTAACTAAACATAAATAAATTAAAAGCCAACCTATCGAAAAGTCAAATCACAGACTATTTATCAATTCCACCAGCAAAAAAGAACAAAAAATCCTTGGTCATTATTTCCATACCACTCGTCCAAGTGCGGTCCAATCTTGCGGGACAGCTATTGCCGTATCCAAGAGGAATTCTAATATTGTATCCGTCCACAGAAAAGCCACAGACAATCGACCCTAAGACCAGCGTCCAGTTAACATTAGATCGATGGCTCGCACGAAGCCCCCCTTTATTTCTGATGTGTACCGAAAGGCTGAAGATCAGACAAAAGAACAAAAAAAGCAAGGGGCGTGCCCACGGTTATCACCCTCAGATGAAACTGCTCGTGCGACTCCTCCGCATTAGTGCCGGCCATATAATTCTTTTAGCTAACTTTATTTTTCTTCTCGTCTTAGCTTACCCCTCTATTTATTATTTTCGTCCCCTTTGGAAATTCGTGCATTAGCTACGGTTCAGAGGGTAAAAGTCTTAGCGATTTGGGCTGGAGTTTCTTTCGCGATGACACTGTCATAACTGGAATTCACTGTGGTCAAATCTTTTCAGATCATTTAGGAGATTTCTTTCCGTGTTTGGTTTGCAGGCGACACTGGACGGAGTGTTGGATTAGACTGTCTTTTTTTTATGGAGACGTTTGCTTTGACGGTTCAAAGGTTAAAATCTCTTGATTTCGGGTTGAGTTTCTTTTGCGATGACGCTGTCATAACAGGTCTCTTCAGACGGGAGATTTCTTTTCGTGTTACAGGCGACATGGGTTGAATTGTTGGATTAGGCTGCCTTTTTTATGTGTTGGAACTATGGACGGTTTATAGGTTTTAAAGTCATGGGAATTCTTTAAGGCACTTCTTAACTGGAATTAACTGTGACTGCATATATTTTCAGGTCATTAACGAAAGATCCTTAACGGCTTACACTAAACGGCGTTGGATTAGGAAATCATTGGTGTCCTAAGACAACCAAGATGATAAGTGTCATGGGCCCAGGTATACCTTTCAATACACATTTCCATAAAAAGAACTCGCTCTCAGTCCTTTGAAAATCGTTTGAGACATTTTCCCGGATTTAGTTTACAGGAGTATACTAAACAATATGCTTGACGTGTCAGTTTTAAAAGTGTTGCTTTATCGAAGCATAGATTCTTGATAAAATAATCCTTAAATAGCTTTTTTTTTATTATTTCTAAGAACATTTTTTATTCTTAAAAAAAAAACTTAATTGGTTGACTTTCGTTCTAGTATTTTTTTTTTAATTCTAATACACTTCTTCATTTTTTAAGTTGAGACTTTACATCACTATACTTTTAAGATTTCCAGAGAGATCTGCTCAACTGGGTCTGCAATTTCATTGAAACATTCCGCATCCGTAATTCATTTAATGAAAAGGATCTGGAAATGTTTATCTCATTACATTGTCCACGAAATTCGATTGATTTTTCGAGTTAAATGAAACTCCCTTGAAAGTCCATGCTCCCTTAAATAAAATTCATTTCAAAGTAAGTCGTATATTCTTAAAGAAAGTGTTGCTTGAAAGCCCAATAACAAGGAGGGTCGTTTCGAGCTTTATTAAAAGTAACTCGTTCTTACTGCCTTGGACGAAATTAAACACTTTTTATGGGACGTAAAATGTCCAATAAATCTCAGACTTTGTCCTAAATGTGGTCCAAGCCAATGATTTTTTTTACCAAAGTATACTTAACCGCCGAATGTTTTTCAAAAGTGTTCTTTTGAAGCAACCCTGAGATAGCGAGAGTTCATTTAAATTATTTTAAAGCAAAATTACACTATAAAAGTAAAAAAAAAAAACTATATAAAAGTTACATTGTTTTAAATTAAGACCTGAATGACACTTAAAAGTCCTTAAACTCAAGAAAAATTCATGTTTTAAGATAAATTAAATAAATTTAGGTGTTGAGTTAGGATTAATACATTATCATACGTGTCAGTACACACTTGCTCAAATGAGTTTACTTTTTAATATACCCAACATTTTTGTTACATATTTAATATTAATTATTACCTTTACGGAATTATTTGAAAGCAATCTATTTGACCTTTATTAAAGAAAATATATTTCTTTTTTTATTTACTGTATAAGGAATTCCCGTATTTTAAATGATAAAATTTCCCCAAAACCCAGCTCCCTTTCGCAGCGAGCTTCCCTCACGTGCTACCGGCTTATAAGCTTTAAGTTTATATCATCTTGTTTCGCATCTTATTATGCATGCAACATAGAGGGTTCCCTGAAATCGATAATATTGAATTTGCCGAAACGACACCAGATTTACCACTCTCCCCCAAATGTCTTTACACGCCTGAAAAAAAAATGAATAACCGACTAAACGAAAAAAAAACAGGTTTTCTCCAGGAAAATGTGCATAGGTTATCGTCTTGGTACGTTCAGAGTAGCTGGTATGTGTTACATTCGCAGCGTTAGAAGGGATAGATTTTAGAATTGACTTTTTCGAAAAAGTATTGTTCATATAGGCATTTTTATTTTTTTGAAAATTTAGAATGCATTAAAATAAAAGTTCAAATGTTCGAGTTCCATTTTTTTACGAGATTTTATAATTAAAAAAAATTGTTTATTAAAATTTAATTTAAATAAAGCAATTACAAGCTGGTTTAATTTTAAAATATCGCAAATGACATGGTTACATGATGTTACCTGATAACTTGAAGCTATATCAAAGTAAAGCATCCCACCATACAACGAACACTGTTTTTAACAAAACAAACAAGTTTGTCAAAAAACAGGTTTAGTTATCACACAAGGTCAATGAGGCAAACATATTTTTAAAAAATAAGAGCTGTTGGACTTAACAATAGAACTCTTTCGTAGACAGGTAAACTTCAGTATCTACAATGATTTGAACCATTATTGTGCGTACTCAATAACTGCAACACCTGTACTAAAATATTCGTTATTTCAGGACAAAAATGGTCCAAATAATTGCTGTGGATACTTCAGTTTACCTGTCAACGGCAGAGATGGAACAGAAACAAAAACCACAATCATAAGAACAAAATTCCCATTTTGTCAAAGACTAAGCTTAATATTTTTTTTAACTATTTGTAAGGTGGAAAAACAAAGGATTATATGCTCATAAACGGAAATGTCGAGGCAAAAATCCAAAATATTCAAGTATTTGAATAAGGCTCGGTTACCCGCCATAAGGTTATGGGGCGAAACGTAAGGTGAAGGGTAAGAAATGTGTGGAGTTAAGGTTAAAGTCTAGAAGAGGGCAATAATCCTGGCCAAATCCTCGATTCTGAATAAATCTCCCTGTCAGGTCGGGCGTTGCCTAGCAACCTAGCTGGTCTGAATATGCCATGAATTATCACCCACAATAATGTAAGAGGATCAGTAAACTGGAGATGGGGGAATTCACAAATAAAAAAATAAAGGAGGATAATAAAGAAATAAAGACAGAGGGTATCTTGGTGAGATAGATTGAAGTTTCCAATACCCCCCTGCTCACCTTAATCCATATTGAGTTAAGATGTGGATTTATTCTTCGCTTAAATCGTTAACTTTAAATGTATGCTCTGTGGAAGCTTCGATGGGGTTTAAAAATAAATGTTCTTAATTGGAGTATTATTTTTATAAAATTAACGAAATTTAAGAAGGGTAGTTGCGCATAACTAGTGTGTAACCATGTAAAAGTGCCGTATCCCATTTTGAAATACATTTTTATGTTCTTTCATTATAATGTAGGATAGGAAATTTTCTGGTTTTATTAAAGTTTAAGCATATGCGCTCGTTTCATGTTTGATTATTAAATACACTAAAAGAAAGCATTTGACATTTAAAAAGAAAACTGTCATTTCCCCCCCTAGAAGTTATTTGAAATCTAAAATATTTTACTAAATAATACTGCTAACGCATGGAACATAAAACAGATAATGAAGCATATTATTATTTTAGAAAAAATAATTTTTCAAAAATATTTGCCAATGGCTTTTTAATCCTTCGATTTCATTTAAAGCATTTAATGAATATTATTTTAAATAATTTTGGCTTTAACACCAATATCTATGGGTCCATTAATTTTCAAATATTTAATTTTTAATACTTTCTTTGTAAATAAATAAAATTGATTATTATTTTAAAGCCAACAATTTAAATACAACGCATAAATGGTAGGTAGAAATAATGAAAGCCGGAAGTGATACTCTATATGATCAAACTCAAGGATTTACTTAAATTTCTTTCGTGAGTCATTTAATAGTGCAGAAAGAAGCAAATTGCTAGAAAAAAAAAGATTTTTCTCCTTTTTCATCTTTCTATCTCTTTTCAAAAACATTATACGTGTTTTCTTTTATCCTATCAACTTCTTTTTTGGAGCAATCACAAAGTATTTTGCTATTCAAGGCGAGTTTTCTTCTAATTACGGAAGGAAAAAAAATGCCGCAGTCACTTTATTTGCATATAGAGAATTCGTAAGCAATTATAAAGGTTTAAATAGTCACTTATTTCGGAAATAGGTAGTGGCAGTTCCGGGTTTTTTTAAACAAAAAAAAATGTAAAAAGCAGTATACATTCTTTAAGATAATAGAAGATTCTTAAGATTCTATGGCTAACTAACTGACTTGGAATGGAAGTAGCGATAGCGTAGTAAGATGGTAAATGAGCACGGATACTTTAAATTCTTTGAAGCTGATCTAGATAAAAGGAACTTTGCAGAGGGTTTTTCTTCTAACATTTAACATAAGAAATTGAGATAATTCTATCAATTTGAAGTATGTTAATATTTTTTGCTAAAACATACTGCTATTTCAATTTAGCACATATGCTCATCTTGAAACAGGTAAACTCATTAAAAATATAAAAGAATTTACAGAAAAAGTTAAACTTATTAAAAATATAAAATTGTTATTTCGGGTCTAACAGTATTTTACGACGAAGATTTAAGTTTTATTTTTTTTTAACTTTTCAAATACGTAAACAAACATTGCAATGTTAACAATGTGTTTCAAACTCTTTGTGTGAATAATAAAAATAGTTATTGACACTTTATGATTTTCATGTAATAATTTATTGGCATAACAATTATAAAATCATCAAAGATAAGGTGAAAATAATTGCTTCATTGTAATTCGCATGAAATTTAATTAAAATTTGTGTAATAACAATTAATAATGATAAATTTTATAATTTAGCGTTACATGCGCAAAATGGTGATTACTCTCATCAAACTAGCTACTAAGGAAATCGTAAACGAAAACATCTGGAATTTAAAGATTTTTGTTTCTCATTACCAAAGCAGGACATTTTAATTTGAAACTGCAATTTAAATAATTAGCTTTATTATTAGAATTTGCTTTCTACAAATATAATTTCTAAAACCCTATACTTACATACCAATACTTACAATACTTCCATACAACAAAACCAATACTTTGATTACCTTATATTCATATTAGGAAGTTGAAAGTAAAAAACAATGATAGAGTTAGAGTGGTTGATTCAATAATAAATAACTTACAGCTATCAAATAATACGCATATACTACTACTAATAAACATACCTATGTTTATACAAATATTTTCCCCGATAAATAGGTTATTTAATAATGCTATTCATAGCAATATAAATAGCTTTAAAAAACCTTCTTAACCAATTAAGTTTAGCTATTTATTAATTCAAAATTTACTACTCATCTACTTCTTTTTCAAAACGTAGTATAATATATTAAAACCAGCTTTTTTGTAGTATTAAAAGTTATTTTTTTGTTTGATGTTTCTTTAAATTCTGAATAACCAAATCTCAAAATTCTATATAATCTATACCACGAGAGGAAGAATTCGCTATTCAATAGTATTCACAAGACGCATGCCTAAGTGATGAAACTCCAAGCATTCAGTTCCTTATCTCGTTACGACTTTGCTTGAAAAGTTTCTGTAAAGTGTGCGTTCGATCAAAAAGGTTCTTGATTTTTTTTAAATGTGCGTAGAAATAAACGACGGTTACTGATAGCATCGTGTTCTTGGTCTGATATTTTTTCTAGGCTTTAAATTTTACTTGTTTGTTGCAAGAGCCTTGTCGTTTTTTTTCGAAATCGGGAATTCGTTTCCTTACCCTTGACTCCTGCATTTTTGTGCACTAGTTTCAGAAAAAGTTTGTTATCCAAAAGAAGTCTCTTCAGCTTTTTTATGTAAAAAAAGCACCCCTTTTTTTACTTCACCATGTTATTTTAATGGGAAAACTTTTTAAGTTTAAAGCAGATTTGGATTAGTTTGCAAGTTTGGTAATACAATTTTAAAATAATTGTTATTACTTGTGTAAAAAAGAAAGAAAATTAATTCAATGAATTTAATACAATGTTGATACAAACCATATTTTTCTTTTTGTAAAACATTTGTACTTAAAAATATTTTTTGTGAGAAGGTATATAATTATTCTATGATAGTGGATTACAAATTTAATTTGAATTGGTTTTATTAATAATAACTAAGAAGTTAAAAGCATATTTCAATAATTTAGCTAATTTATCAACTAAACGTATAATCTTATGTAAAGATGTCTGAATGCCTTTTATCCCCTTGAAATACGCGTACATTTTTTTTATTTCTCTTTAAAGTAACTAAGTAGGGTTTTTTTTGGTAAATTTATTTTAAGAATCTATCTCAATCCTCTTTATATATTGAGCTTCGGCTTTAAACACGTGTAAGTAAATCCGCTTCGGTGCATTTCTCCATTGGGAAAACTCGACTCCAATGTATTGTTTTTTAAACCTCTTTTTTGTCGTTTTTTTCCATTTGCGATTGTATCACCAATGGAATAAAAAGTATAAAATACAAAAAGCACATCGTGGCTTAAGCAAGACAAAGTCAACTATCTAATTTTTTTTCGTATAAATACTCCATCGCAAAAAAATACATCGGCAGTTTAGCTACTTTCGGAGAGCATCGTTAAACTCATAAGGAAGCAATACTTTTGGAAGAAGAATCATGTTAAAAATAAATAAAACACGAAAATAAACGAACCAAAAGCCTTTTTTTTTCGTCTTCATTGTCAGCGACATTAAAAATATCACTTAGCTTTTCCTTAGACTTGAGTATAATTGGGCCTTTTGCCTTTTGGCCTTTGGTAAAAAAAATCTAAGCGACTTCTGAATTTAAAGCTATGGACTCCAGGAAGAAGCAACACTTTGAAGAAAGAGTAAGAAGTAAAATGAGACATGGGCGATATATATAGGAAAAATAGCAGTTGCAGGCATCGATATTTTTTGGATCTTCAGAAGCGATTACGGTGTAAGAGCCAAGTTGTTTAATGATCTGAGTAGATTTTTATAGTCTGATATTTGTTATACGTCTTAAAATTACGTACTATCTGATTCTTAGTTTCTTTTCACATTTCAGATTAAGCGTAAGTAAAAAATGTTTTGGACGCATGGGCTTATTATAGTTATTTACTTGTAGTACTTAAAAGAATAAAACTATTTTTTGTACCAATTGATTCTTCTAGATTTAAGCCTAAAAATCACTAAAACGATTAAAAGTATCTTCTTTTAGTTAAAATGTTTTCGTTGTAGTTTATTTTATCAAATGCTCCATAATTTTTAAAAAGTTTAGCGTTAAAAATATTAATAAAATCTAAAAAAGAAGAGTTCCATAACAGTTCTTACACAAAAAATTAAAAAAGAAATTCGCATGGCAGGTTTTCGAATACTTATGGATTGTTAATAAAATGTTAATACCCAAGTCATTCTTGACATCTGTTTGTCTGGCGCTTCTGTAACTTCTGAATCAAACCAAAAACTGTCGATTTAAACAACTCAACCAGACGAGAACTATACAAACATAAACAATTTTATATCAAAAGGGATGATTAGAAAAAATAATAAAACGGATAGAAAATCATGAATGAAATTTCGTTTATACGCATAGCTTCGGAATAAGAGCAAAAACACAACAGGCCGTCTACCAAAAATTCAATCTAAGGAGCGGTGTTTCTAAAATTGAAAATTTCAACTCTCTCCGGGCAACAGCTCTTGAGACAATTGCTCTAAAAGATTTTTGGTTGGTAGACATATATTTTTAGGCTTGTGTGCTTGTCTTTATAAGATTGTTACTAGTGCACTTTATGTATATGGCAAAAAATATATATATTAGTCGGTTATAGTTTCTAAACGTAAATAACACAGTCAATTTATTAAAATAACATCCAAATTCATTTTAAAATATTTTTATGACATTGTGAATGCATACACTTTCATGCCGTATGATAGTGATCTATTTGGACTAAAATAAATCTTAATGAGTTTAATGCAAGTATGCATTCCAGAAACAATCTAAAATTGAATCATGAAATTAACTGCGGCAAAGTTTCTTTGTACGAATGGGGATTCTTCACAGCAGCAATACTAACTGTAGATCTTAAAAACGTCCCAGAGTAAACGGTTGCACTAGAGCTACTGTAAAGACTATTTTGCAAGCTCTCGGTGATTACACAAACGTTAGTTTAAATAACTATATTTTTTCAACATTTTTTGCAATTTTAAAATATTACTATGAATTTCCTAATTTTGCTTCCTAAAGCTCGTCAACTCATATGAATTGCTCTGCAACGGACAACTGGAAAGACCACGCCTACAGTGACGTCACAGTTACACTAAACTCCCCAAAACATGCTCCCATGTTTTGAAGACACACTTTTAGCGCCTGTTAACAAGCTAGTTCTAGTGTGACTTTAATTCCACTTCACCAAACCCATACTAAAGCCGGTATGAAAAATTGAGAAAGTTTTGCAACAGCCACAGGAAATACGTCACGTTGAGTCGGTTGGTTGGTTGGTAGACCTATATTTTCAGACTTGTGTGCTTGGTTGCAAGGACCCGATTATAAACCATCGTCAAGTAGGACAACACAAGACACACACAAACACAAATGACAGATGCTGCCATCTGTCGCCACCTCCGCAATTTAGACATGTCCCTATGTTTTGAGGTTTCCGCTATTAGTTGCAATCATTACCTTTACGCCATTCGTCACTTGACCAGGATTCTAAATTACTAGACGTTTTTGGCTGCTGTAAAGCTCCCGAAACGGAAAGCTAGAAATAGACATCCGGAAATGATTAAACTACCCTCTACTCTTGACCTTTACTCCCATCATCTTAGCCATTTTAATGTTCTATTTTAAATAAAGTGTGTTGTAGTCTTGTGGATTTATTAGGAAAACAATGAGAAAACACGATTCAAGTTTTTCACCCTGTAAGTAGTTATTTTGTTTAATTTTTCAGATTCTGATTTTTGATTTACATTTTCTATCCAAATTAACATATAAAATATTTTGTGCCCAAAAGTTTCGTGATATAGAAGTTACATTTTTTGGATTTTATTGCAAAACAGAATACTTTTTAAGGTAAATAGTCAATAACTAACCTTTATATTGAAATGTAAAAAATATTAATACATCAAATTGGTCATTTTTCATAATTTGTTTTTTGTTTACTAATAGGACTTTAGGTATATTATTGTATTGTTGCTTAAATCTCGTATACCAACCAAGGACATACGAAAAAAGTAGGATTATAAGAAAGTACTTTAATTGATACAATAATATATTGTTTATTATTGAGAATTATAGCCAAGCTTAAGGTTTAAATAGTGTTTTTGGTTGATAAAATAATTTAACTTTGTTTTCTAATTTCAATTATTTTTCAATTACCTCTATGTCAAGCCACTCATCACGTATTAAATGTAAAATATTTTTAAGATCCGGAATTTAAAGGCCAATATTAATACAAGCATAAAATGGAATTATTGATTTTTACATAATTTTATGCACTAATTTAGAATGTTATACTCCTACTAAAATATTAACTTATATGTATTGAAACATATTAAAATTTTAATGCTGAGTAAGAATTTTATTCTAAATGCGAGCTCCTTTTATAGCAGTCTTTATTTTATTAGAACGGGAATATTGCCATTTTTGGCCCATTTAATTTCAAGCTGTCAATACTTTTTACAACATTCATAAAAGTTCTTTTTACTACCTACATTCTTTATTCTCCTAATTCTGTTTTAGAAACATGAATTTCCTTTTAAGTTGTATTTCTCGAGTATGGATCAGTAAAAATTTTTATCAACGCTTTTACTGATTAAAATGAGTTTTAGGATCCATCTTGCTTTGAGTCGGGGACCAGATAAAAATGACGAAATGTCATATTTAGTTAAAGATGGAAAGATTTAGTTAAATATAAGAGAACAGCCATAATTGATTTTTTATTTGAAACTGTAAACTGATGCTTAATGTTCATATTAATAATGATTTTTAATATTTTTTAAAGCTCAAACTTTCAAGTGATATGGTCATATATTTAGTATTGAACTAAATGTCAACTTAGCTACAATTAGAAAATATATTTGGATTCAAAATGACATACATATAAGTTTATTTATATCATATTTAATAATATATCCTCGAAATTCTCTGTATTTAATTATTTATTCTAAATTGACAAATGTTTTGAAAATTTACTATCGATTCCAATATTGATATTACTTATTGATTAAAATCAAAAAAGCAAATATTTATAAAACTGACAGAAAATATAACTTGAACGAAGCCAACAAACCAACTTCACTCGCATTTGTTTACAAACGCATACTTCTACATCGTTATATTAAAAATAGATATTTATATACAACAACAATACCAAAGCTTTTGGCGAAAGATGAAAGTGTTCCGATCAGTTTTGAAGTTTTGGTCGAAGAAAACGGTAACAAATTACAAAATAAAAAAAACGGTACTAGGAGCGTGATCCTACTTAGTTATCTACACAAAATGATCCCTTCTTTTTGTTTCGCTATGAGGGACGTGATCTTATCCAACATGGGACGAGCTTCAAAATAAAAAAAAAACTAACATTGGAAATAATAATAAAATACCTAAGTGTTCAGTGAAAACAATTCCACAATTTTCAGACTTAAAAAAATATTACGAAACTGTAAAGAAAAGTAGAGTATATGATCTTAGATAAAAGTTGAAAGGAAAAGTTACGTAAGTGGACATTTTTTTAGAAATGTTTTGTCGTTAGTTGCTTTATTGACATCTAAATTATTGTTTAAGGACGTTTATAGAATCTACATAAAGTATTCTTAAAATTTAATATTTAATTTGTATTAATGAAAAACGCTTAACACAGCGTTATAATCAATTTATAATGTTTGAAACAACTGTGATTATTGTTGTATCAAACTGCCAATAAAGCTCTCAATCTACTTTTCTGTAATTTTTTAATATTCTTTTTTTACTATTGAAAAGTCTTTAACGTATAAATGCTAAAAAAATCTATCCAAGATGCTAATGAAAATATTTTATTTTAAATTTGAAATATGTACTTTTGCCTTTAAATAAGTCTGAAAGAACTAATTAGAATGCAGAACAATACTTAATTCTCCAGTAAAATTTATTAAAAAAATTATTAGTAAAAATACTGATTACTGATAAAGCAAAGATAATAACGAATATATTTTTAAATGTATTGTTATTTTTATTTAATCAACAATTTTTTAATACTGTCACACTGTCTATTTAAAAATATATTGAAATATTTTCTACAAAGCCTTCTTTACAATGCCACCGAAATTCCCGATTCGCGACCTAATGCGATCCTATACTTGATGGCTGAAATCCTTTTACGATACCAACGGATTTCCCACTTCTGTCTTTTGAGGAAAGAAAACATATCATCAGCCTTAACCTTTGGCGACACTTCAGAACTTTTATTGAACATTTGCTTCCACATTTTCGAAGCTTCCCCCCTCCAGTGTCATTTGTACCATCGATGTTTAAATCAATTTTCTTTAATAATATGCCGAACATAATTCTCCGTAGTCGCTGGGAAAGAACCGTTCAATAATGACGAACGTAGAGGGTTTTAATCAAAAATCGATAAAAAGCCATATTCGTTTCCTCTTACTATCATCTTCCTTCCCCCACTAACAGCACTGATTTTCTAACTTGATTTTCCCTCTTGCTTTCGAAGCCAGTGATACCCAGGATTTCCCGAAAACTAGCTCATTTTGAGAAGACACACTGAATCGTTAATTAGAATATCGACTGCTTCAGGGGTATTTAAAAAGGAAGCGGGGGTGGCCAGAACATAAACCCACTCTCGATTTGTGTTCCATCGTGTCGGTGTTGTGAGGCATGCCTTTACACGTGCCTCCGATGTTGTCATTGATCATTCTCAATCCATATGTACATGGATTTGGGTTTTTTAACTGTCGCTTTCGCTCGTAATCGAATTTTTCCTGTTGGGAATGTCCACAGAATGGGGAGCTGGGATTAGCAGCTCCTCTCCAGTGATGACAGTATCGTTTTTTAATCAACCTGAAGGTGAAAATTCTTTTATGGGAAATGAGATGGTTGAGCGACTCATGCACATGTTGCAGGTCGTCTTTTAGTTTTAAATGCGAGGACTCTTTTCTTCGAAATATATCGATCAATTTTCTTATTTATTTTTATATCGAAGGTTCATCAATGGGATGAGGTAGTAAAAGTGTTTACACAAAATAGTACTTGGGATAGTGCGTTAGATCGAATATTGATTAAGTTCAGTTTTGTGTAAAAATAAGGGCTAATGAGGATTTTCTTTGAAGATTGAATTATCTTTTGATATCGAATTAAAAATTACTTCTTTTACGAGGTAAGAAATAATATCACAAATACAATTATTTTTATGATTCTTTAGTTATTCTCTTATTGTTTGATATTTAGACATATATAATTAAATTATTGCTTCCAAAAAGATATTCTCAGTTTAATAAGCACCATTTCTATAACTGATTTATTCAAATTAAAATGTTTTACATTATTATGCAGTTTCTGATACTACCTTTTGGTATGAATGCTGTTTTTTTTAACACTTCGTTAATGTATGGTGCTTTAAAACGTATTTCAACCACACTATTTCTACTGATGTATCTCTTTTAAAGTTATAATAACTTTTAAGAATTGTGCAAAATGTTAAACATCATAAGATTTGATAAACACTCAAATGGCTTCTGATATCATTTAATATTCACCACTAAAATATGCCATTTCTTAAACTCGCTAGGCAAGCTCATAAATGTATGTATCACAGGTATACGGTGTCAGTTAAAAAAAATGTTTTGCTAAGAATATCATTATTAAATGGAGAAAATATAAATCTTATCACTCTTGTAATTATGCTGCAAGTTTAAGATTCGTATTTCTAGAGAAGACGTCACCTTAAGAAATCTATTTTTTTTTAAAAAAAACTTTGCACCAAATGTTTTCACTGTCAAAGAATTCACACGCATCCCCCATTAAGAACGAATGGAATAATAGCAATACCAAGTTTTTAATAGTTCATTGGAAACGTCCACCCAAGTAATAAAAACACGCGCTCTGTCCATTTTTGAAATCAACCTATAAAAGCTTATTGGTCTCGCTCGTCTTAGAACTGTGGCTAGATTGAGTGATTGAGAAAGTCTTATCAGTTGCGTTTGCCCTTCCAGAAAGTAGGAGCGACTGCACTAATTAGTGGCTCGTAAAAATGACTCTTTGGACGGCGGGACTCTAAATGATGTGCGAAAACCGATTTTCTGAGATAAGGCAGTGGAATTTTCTTTTGAAATTCCTCATTCAAGGCTTTCTTTTCGACCGAAAAGTTGCCAATCGTTCGATCTTTCAGCAGTTTTGAGGATCCTCGAGCCACAAATAACTCTTTTTAAAACAACGTAGGAGATATTTTTGCTCTTGTAAATCTTTTATAAGTAACCTTCCCAGGGGAAAAAAGGGGACGTTAAAAATTGGGAGACCTTTCGTTTTTTGATGCATCGATAATATCAGATACCATTCCTCCACATTATAAGTTTTCTTCGACGGAGTAAAACTTTATGCAACTCTTTTCCCATGAAAAGTTGTGCTTTTTGGTATTTCAAATCGATTGAAAGTCTATTCCGTTCAAAGGTGTTGTCGTGGAGAGAGGGCAGTAAAGTTTCCCTCCTTAAAAAAGATTGACTAGAATTCTAAAATTCGATTTGGTTTGACTGAACTGATAAGTATGATAGGATTTTTGGGGGGATTGTATATAAAGAACTTTTCTTCGTAATAAATTTATCATTTAAAAATTTTACTTTTAGGTTAATATGCATAAAAAGTAATATAGAAAGAATAATTATTCTAAATATCTGAAAGTTCTGCATATTTGGAAATTTTAACCTTTTTTTTTCACAATAAAACTTT
Organism: Hylyphantes graminicola; assembly: GCA_023701765.1. Taxonomy (NCBI): domain Eukaryota; kingdom Metazoa; phylum Arthropoda; class Arachnida; order Araneae; family Linyphiidae; genus Hylyphantes; species Hylyphantes graminicola. The sequence continues at coordinate 43,909,314 of CM043123.1, forward strand.
TAAGTAGTCAAAAGCCTTAAGTCTCGTAAAACATTAAAATGCTTAGAATTTATATTATAATTTTTTTAGTGTTGTTTACTTCAACTATATAGAATATTTTTACATTATTATTAAAAACAGATTTATATACTTTAAAGGATCACAACCTACTGACTTAATACGAGTTCCGAACAAGTATTTCCATTTTCTATCCAACCTACCGAAATTAATTTGCATCTAAGGCTTTAAAGTATTGATAAATAAAGTTATCACTTATTTTGACTTAATGAAGTTACTGGTATTGCAGAATTTGCAAGGTTTATTAACGTCTATCCAAAGACGTTCGATTTTTGCAGAAAAAACACCCTCTTTCATATGCTTATAACAGCTTTTATTATAGTGAGTTTAATCTTTTAAAATTGGTGTTTACGTTCAACTCACGGCGATGCTTTTTATCCAAAACTTGAGTTAATAGTTTATTGTGATTTATGTATATATGTTTTTTTTTATTTTACTTGTACTATTTTTTTGCATTAAAAACAGCGTTTGTCCTACTAATTGCCAATTATGGGGACCGGTGTCCTTTTAGAATGTTTGCGAATACGTACTTTCTAAAAAAATAAATTATTATTTCGTGCTTAAGAATTTCCAAGAGTTTTAAGGCCTTTTCAAAATAACTCGTTTTTTGCACAAGGGTTATACTCTGAAAAAATATTGCTCTTATTTTACTAATTGAATTTTTTTAAGCAATTTAAAGAAACATACCTCGAATTCCATTCCACTAAGTAAAAAAATGACCTATTTTTTTCTTTCAGAAAATGTATTTGCCAATCCATTTTTATTAATTGGTGCAATATTTGGGGTTATTTTTTGATTAGGAAAACCTAAAAAAAAATACTTTTCCCAAAAATTTCTAAAGTAAAAAAAACTTTTTGATTTTGTTGTATTTTTAAAGGTTATAGCTAAACATACACATTTCTACTTAAAATTTTCTATTTTTGTTTTAAATGAGCGTAGTTGGTATTTTCTTGTGTAATTTATATAAATAAATGAATCCTGCTTTTTAAAGTTTGTGATATATTGCGTGAATATTCTAATGATACTGGTACCATTAATATGAACTTAAAATAAGATTGGAAAATCATATAGTGAGGGATTTTTGTTTCTAAACTTTGTGGATATTTGTATAAATCATTTTAAATTGTTGTATTAGAACTAAACCAGCCACACCAATTTTTTTCTGAAATAAATTGCTCTCAAAACTATTATTTTGAGTTATGTGTTTAAAAGAGAGAATATACATTTATTTTCATTATATTCTCTAATAGGTGTTCCATAACTTTAATGTGGAAAATAAATTATTTTAGTTTTTAGACTGCCATAGCAAATCAATTTATTATTCTAAACTTAACTTCTACAATATATTTTAAACTGTTATTTAAATTTGCAATAGTTGATTCCTATATATATTCCTAAAGAAGCGTGAATGCTTTAAAATATTTCTCTTAAATATTTTAGTTTCAAGTTTTAGTGAAGATAAAATATTGCTAATTTATAAATTAATATTCAGAGAATATCCACAAGTTTGATTATGATACATGAAGCAAACAATGCTGTTTCTTAGCACAAATAGTCTAAATATTTGGAAACTAACATGTTTCGCAAGAAATGTAGGCCTAATTCAACAAAATACTATACAAATCTGACGGAAAGCAAACACTGCAGAATTCCACGAATGTTTATTATCTTTTTTTTTAAAATACCTGTTTCTATATATTTCATGTTCTTAAGTGCCCCTGTCACTAAAAGTGTCAATGGAGACTCTCAGATTGGCACACTTTGTTTTGATGGTTGGAGAGAAAATAACTATATATTGGAACTTTTTGAAGTGTTCCTAATATTATTATTGATTTGAAGAAACTATAGGATAATAATTAACTTCGTTTTTTTTTCAGTAGTGGGAGTGAGGTTAATTTTGATTTTAAATCGTTTAGCTATCAAGTTAATGCGGTGTTAGTTATAGTGCCTCTATCCTTAGCAATGGATTATTTATATTAGAGTTCGAATTCTAAAGACTTATCAGTCGAACAATTATTCAACGCGCGTTTGTTAGAGTAAATCGCAGTATTTTATTATTTTACCAACAATTAAAACTATTTGTGCCAAGAATCAACGATGTTTTCTTCCTCCTTCATGTATTCGTATGTTTTCTTCATTTGCTTTAGATAAACAAAGATTAAATTATGTAAACTATTTAAATTTGAACAATAACACTGGTTAAGATTCTTTACAAAAACGGTTTAGTTCATTGACAGAAACAAAATACATGTCCTAACTATGCCTACCATCACCCGATTATAACAGAAATCATTAAAACTTAACGTATATCATCTTGTAGAAACACCAATCAATAACTACCTCCATCTCCAAACGGGCAGCATCGAAACTTGGTTTGGTCAATCAAATAATATCTCAATCGTAAATAAGTTAGTTTGGGGCCCGATCCTTACTAAAGCTTGGTGGAATCCCAAATTAAATGATCGCAGCATTGTTGAGGATGGTGCTTCATATACAAATTAGAATATTTGATCTTGTTTGGAGAGGGTTTGAGAGCGGTGTCGATTTTCAATTCCTATCTTAATTAACTCTGTTTCGGTGGTGGTTATTAATGTTTATGGAATAATTGCCAGCGAGTTTGTTCACCTCCACTTCGATTGGTTTTCGTTGGCTTCGGGTGGTAATTTTAGGAATTACCGAGGGATGGATTATTTAATAGCATTTGATATGAAATGTCAATTGGATACAATGGTTAAGAAATCAGGATCAGGATTTTTTAAAAAATATATTATTTGTCTTATTTTTTCGACAGGAAGTGATATTTTGAAGTTTAAGTAATATGGATATGGGAATGCTATGAATATTTTTTGATTGCAAAAAACTGATTGAACTTTTATACACTCTTAAAACAAAAGAGTGAAATCCACAGTTGTTGGAGTGCAGTGCATTTCCACACAACACAAGGCATGCATATTTCAGATTTTAAAGTGAAAATCACTCGTTTTGAGTGATCCTGTCGAGGTTTTTTACACACAGGATCCACTCCAAAAGGAAAGTGCATTTTCCAGTTGGTGGAGTGAAATCCACCACAGACTGAGTAAAATTAGGAGTTTGTTTTTTTTAAGAGTAGAACCCTTCAATTGCTAATATTTTAGACTTATGGGTTAAGATATATATAACTGGGGTATTCACTTTAATTTTTTACAAGTATCTTTCATTTTTGTTGTATGTGATAAGAGAAAACATGCTTAATATTGCAAATATTTGTTTTCCTATATAAATATTTAAATAATGAAAATTAAGTTTTAAAATCAATCCCTATTACGGTCCATGACTTATCTGTTCAAAACCTGACTAACCACCTGACTTTAAAAGTCCAAGTGAAACATACAATACTGTAAAAGTAACATTTGAAAAATGAGAAATGTACATAAGTATTTCTTTACCTAGAGGGCGATGTAAGAATAGTCCAAATTCGAGCCCTGACCCTCTCAACTCTAATCTAATTCTTCAAGTTTCGGTCACTCCGCGTTTGAGTCCTGTCCAAACAAAGGATCTTGTCACTCAATGAAATCCGAAATCTCCAGTCACTGCCTCAGGCTCTTGCCACTATTTTGTCGGTAAGCACTTTTTCAACGAAATCCGAATTGATTTCTACTGAAGTTTGGTCGAACACTTCTTGGATACAAGGTGTATGAGAGATGCCGAATGTAACACTATATCTCCGGAAAAACCATCAAAATCTGACAGATATTTTCGTTATAAAAACCCACTCTTGAACAAATAGGCTTTGAAAGATATGTTTTACGAAGAATTAAAAAACATACAATCGCAAGTTTTGCAGGGGGTACATTTTTTGCAATGGTTGTCGGGAGGTAACACTAATTTAATGTATAATATTATAACTACTTTTATCCGAGACATCTGAAACCGCAATTAATCATAGCGTTAGGGTAAATTTACAAACAAATAACTAACTTCTGCTGGCAACCAAAGACTAAAAAATTATATTCAATTCATTTTTACTTAAAAAACATTGCAATTTTCTAATCATTAAAACAAATTATTTAGTGATATAAAATAAAAACAAAACATCCATTTAGATGGATTAGTCTCTAGAGGATATAGTAGAAAAACCACTAGGCCGCCTTTTCAAAATATTATCGAATAAAACGAATTCTTTTGAATGTTTCTCAACGAAATTTTAAAACTAACGTGATAAATATCAAAACTTATAAGCTGAATTAAAATAAAAATTAAATCTGACTTAGAAATTAAAAAATACATTAAGGATTTTCTCGAAACCTTCAATTTGGCTAAGTGAAAGTGTTTTTCGTTTACTTTGTACTAGTTTCTAGGAAAATTGTATTTGACTTCAACAAATATTTTATAACATTGCTATGCTTATATTTATTTGACTTGTAAAAAAGTTACTACAAATCCTCAGTAACGCAGTAGTTCTCAATAAAAAAAATATGACAGATTCCACATTTTTGAGATAATTTTCAGTAAGAAATAATTATTTCTCTGAAAATTGTTTGTATTTTTATTTTACAATGATTAATATTTTAATTAAAAAATAATTAAGTTTCAAAACTAAATACACATTCAGAAAGACTTTTGACACTACATTTTTCCTCACTTTCACAAATAATTTAAATGTTCATGTTTTACGTCGTGAGTGACAACAATTACACCTGAATGAATATAATTTATCAATGTTTCTTATCACGCCACATCGTTAATCAACAAAACCAGCAATGAAATCCTGAATTGAAAGAAAGAACGACTACGTCACTTGGAACAAGCGGATTTTGATCAAGCATCATTATTGCGTGAGTCGACGAATCGTTTGCAGTTTTAATCGCGCATGCGCAGTTATTTTTGAGACGTTCTAATTTGTTGCGAATAAACTTCAGAACGATTTTAACGAACTTTTAAACGATGGATCCTAAGGAACTTTTAATTCAAGATAATAATTTGACAATGTTACTATATCTAATTTCAATTCATTATTATTGTACAGTTGATATGTTTGTCTTATTTAAATCTTAAATATGATTATCAAATAGTACTGCTTAATTTTGACTAAGTTTACACAACTATAAATAATGGCGTCAATTCAATGGAAGATTCCGACAGCTAAGTTGTAAGTAAATTTTTCGTCAATTATTAAATAGAGAATTTTTAAGAGTGCTGATATTTACTCAGAAAGGTATAACAAACGCTATAAAATAAATTTATTTCGTTTTTAGTTTTGAGGAAGCAATATTTTTATTAATGTATGTCACAATTATTAAGAAATATTTGGGACAAACTATATTTTAATGCACTATGTTAAAGTTAAAAGGATCCATGTCCAAAGTAAATGTGTTCACACAACATCGCTAATAACTGTAGTTTTCCAGTAATTGTTCCTTGGTTTGACACTTGCTGATTAATAGGTTCCATCCATGCTCCAGTGGAAGGTTGAGTGAAACGAAAACACGAAATTCCCTGCAGCCATTTCTATCGACTGCAGCAGTGGAAATAATAGAGTTATTATCGCTAAATTCAATGCCATGACTTTATCTTGGGCGATCCTGTGGCCTGACAGCCAATACCTCGTCGTTTCCCGAAGACTTGGCAGTCGGTTGTCAATAGTTGAGTTATCAGAACTCAAGCTGAACAACCATGGAACCATATCGAGCCATAAGTGATGGCGAAACCAGCCTTTCACTGCGTAAAGAATGGGGGAGCTGCCATGACCTGATTTATCGAAGCCGTTTTTTAGCGCGCGGAGAGTGCTTTACGCATTTATTTCTTGTTTATTTTTGAAATTATGTGCCTTGAAAAGCTGTAGATGTCTTCACGAAAGGTTGTTTTACCATTTCCGTGTCTATTTATGTGTGTGTATGAATGTTTTCGCATTTATCTTGGTCGGTACTGCATGTCATGACGGGGTTTCAAAGAAGGTTTATAAAGGTGAACGTGAATATGCAAATATATTTGGGTGAAAGGAGCTTTAATAACAAGTGTTTTATGGTGTTTACATTGCGTAGGGGTTAGTAGAAATGCAAAAAGTATATGTTTAGTCGTATAGACAATACTTATCAAAGTTAAATACAAATTTGAAATATATTTATAATTGAAATGAGCCCAATTTGTAGCATTTAAATTGGCATATACATTTAAAATAAACAGTGTTCTTTGTAAACTTCTTGATATCCTTTTAAGAAAACATGCTTTTATATAAGAAACAAAATCCCAAACTTCATAAGAAAAACAATTACTTTTTTTATAGGTAACTAAAAATACTTATAACTTTCTCAGTATAACATTATTTCAAAAAGCCAAACATTTCAACTCTTTCCTAGAAAAATACCAACGAATAGAAATTCGATTTGCGAAAGAAATTTAAAATGTTGTTTATTTACGAATAAAGGTTTATTTATATTCAAAAGAGTTATTTATATTCACGAGGCATGTCTTTTTCCCAAAGAGTTTTTATTTCGGCATAAATAGCTTTGTTAAATATCAATCTATGTTTAAGATATGGGAAACATTTTGTTTGGTTTTGTTTATATAAATTTTTGCGTATCGCTTTTATAAAGGAATTTTCAAACTTCAATGTATTCCAAAATACACTGAAAAATTGCATATGATTTGAATACGATACATAATGGACCCACAAGTATTTCATAAATAGCACAATTTCTTTAGAACATTCGATTGTATAAACTTCGAGTATTTTCGTTGCTATTTTCGTTCGTTCTTATCACAGGTACAGTTTGAGGTTAAATAGATAAACAAATACCGACACAATTATTTTGGAAGTTATGTATATTTAACTTATTCAACTAACTTATAAATCAAGCTCTTAGTTTAAGAACGTACCAAGGGACATTTTTGGAAAATAGAGATTTTAGTGTCAATAAGCACGTATTTTCTTCTTTAATGAGATATAAGAAAAATTTCCTTTTTTCATAAAATTATAGTGAAGTATAATTTTATCGTTTGCAAGTATACGTTAATATTCCTCTTCGTTTTCTCCATTTTATCACATGGCACGTTATTCCACTAAGGTCTTTAAATCTAAATACATAAATTAAACGAGACAAATTTTTTAAAACAGCACACGCACGCTTCGGGCAATTATAAAAATAATTTTTTAAAAGACATGCTTGATAATTTTAAAACCCTATTTAGCCAGATGTAAAAAAATAATACTGAAATAAAACAAAAAAAGTATAACAAAGTTTAAATTTGACAAATGATCCGGGCGCCAAGTGCTCCTATTTCATTTTCGAATAGGACATTTCATTTAAAAAGAAAATAGACCGGGGGAACTAGGAGAAGGGGTGGGGAGGGGCAAAGAGCAAAATTTCTCAAATAGTCACGGAACGGCTCGCCCCCCTCGGGTGCAGAACCTGATGAAAAAGTGCGGAAGAGAAGAATAAAAAGGAATAGATGAAATAGATGTTAAGACACTTTGGGGTTCTTGAAGGCCCCGCGAAAAAATTAAATGCGAAATGATTGAAAGTCTTATTTCTGCCTGAAAAAGATGCGATCACTCATCATCGTGACAACAGCCGTAATAGGGTAAGCCCTCAATGCTAGAAAAATATTGTACTTTAATCGAAATTTCCCGATAAGTCCCGTGTGTTATTAAGTAAACAAATCGATCATCTAAAATAGCGCTCACAAACGCCCCGTTTTTTTTGTTATTTTATTTGTGAGATATTTTGTCATTATATATATTTTAGATCTACGTTTATTTTAAGTTTTAAGAAATGTTTTACGATTCAAGTGGATAAATGGTTTGAGTAACAATGATCTGAGTTGCATTTGACCGGGTTATTTTGTTTGGTTTGAAACACTTGCATGTAAGCTTAAAATTAAGTGAAGAGGAAAAAAGTGATTTAAAACGAAAACGGTATACGGTATAAGTTGACTTGGGGGGGGGGGCTTGAATAGTTTTTGTGTAGATATTAATTAAAAAATATATTCGGTACTGACTATATATATACTGTAAATATTGGCAATGGTTCACCTCAACATATAATAGCTAATTCTATTATAAGAAATATTTAATTTCTCCTTTATTATTTATTAGAGAATGCTCTCTCCAAAACGAAGGTTCTATCCCAAAACGCTAATGAAATATGAAGGAATAAAAATCATTCGAGATAATTTAGTTTATTTATATACGTGATTAATTATAAAAAAAACATTTGGTTCTTGCTTAAAAACAAATTCTATAAATAATATCCATCATTTCTCTTTCTACAATTTTAGATTAACCATGATTTCACCCAAAAATTATACATACGATGACCTCATACGATTCAAAAATTGAACTTTACTTTAAAATTGTCCACCTAAACTGTTCTTAACGAAATATAATAAATCCTGATATAACCTTCTACATCATGGCAAATCAATACACAATTCCGAAATAAATCAATGCAAAATAATATCTCCTATCATTTCTTTCGTCTGATCCAGCGCTACGTGTTTTCTTATCCGAGAAGGATAAAGGGTTTTCCCGGATATCAATGGTGAGAGAACATTATTGACACATCGAGGTGCGTTAGCCGTGGTCATGAATCACCGTGAAACACAGGGAACAGTCATGTTCGAGGTGGAAGGAATCTTTCACTTGATTTATCTTTGCAACAACGAAATATCACATTAGAAGATTAGGGTTGAGATCCTATATTTGGTTTAAATATTTAATGAACCAGGTTTACTAGTTTAAAGAATAATTGTGGAGATTTTTAGGAAAATGTACATTTGGTGTTTAAGTTATGTTTGTTCGTAAAAAAATTAAAAAGCGTATTACAAGCTTATAGAATTTAAAATAAAAAAATATTCCTGAATGTTGTTCTCTATTTTGGATAAAGTGTATAAAGAAATCACATAATAAAACGTTCTAATGCATTACAAAAATTTAAGTATTTCTTTGAGAAAACAAACTATGTTTTATCATTTTAACTAAAAAACATTTATACAATCATAAGAAAAACATCTTTTTTATTTAACTATTAAATCCTTGTCCTAAATTGTATAACCTTTTATACAGATCTCAAATAACTGCTACGTTTTTATATTTTTGAAGTTTCAAAAGTCGATACTTTATTTCTATAAACTGTACTTGCAATTCCCGCTTGAGCTCACTCTATTGTCAAATCGAAGGAAAAACTTGACCACTCAGGTAACTGGAGAAGTAAAGAGAAACAATTACTTTTAAACCTTTTTAAGCCCATCTCTCTACTGCGAAAAGCTCTGTCTAATAAAGAACTTCTAAAAGTGTATCGTCTGCCTGCAAAAGTTCTGTCACTACAGATACTGGAAAAGTATCGTTAGACCCCCTGCTATTGATACAGTCCATCAAACCAAATCACCAACCGATTTTTCCAATGTTTTCTCCCCCCTTCCCTTATGCTTTTTTTGACTTCCTTTCTCCTGCGAGATGTCTTTTATTTATTTCGGGAGAGTTGTAGTGAGGTTCCTGACTCTTTTACTGCTGGACGACAATGTTTTCAAGTGGAAAAGTTGCCTTTGATTCTGAACGTTTCAAAAATCAATTGTCAGAAGGTTGGATTTATATCCAGATCGATTTGAACGATTTTATTTTTTCGGTGCTCTATATGTAAGCAAACGTGACACTATACATTCTATTTTACTGTCGATCGCCTTTCTCCTATTCTCTACCTTTATCTTGCATATGTTGCTGCTCTTTCTCCCCGCCTTTTCGCGAACGAAAAGGGTTATGTAAAAATTTTCCATCCAATTTTTCCACAGCGAGTCGATTTTGTTTAAAATAAAATATTTCCATTGCAAATTTATTCTTCTCCCAGCGTCCAAGTGTAGTCCAGGGTGTCGTTTCTGATGCTATCAAGTATGCGTAGCTCTTCTGAGTTCCACGTTCCCGCGATTATGCAGTGCACAGATACGCAGCGGGGTGTTAACGGAAGGGTGGGACTGAATCGGGATCCGAGCTCTTTCACGAATCTATTCGATGCATTTTCCATTCCCCTGAAATGCTTGGAACGATCCGTTTGATTTTTCTTGTAAACTCCCCAATTCACACAAACAGGATCATTTGAATAAAATTCAGATATATGGAATGCCCGGAATGTAGCACTTTTAATTTTGTAACACTTTCTGATTTATCAAGTTCTTGGCGAATGCGTGGAGAGCTGCTCGTACAAAATTTTAAATTCCGAGAAAAGGTTTGAGGAACTGAAAAGGCGTAACTGTAGAGATATTTTACTTAGAATTGCTTTGTATTTTTGGAATTAATACATTTTAAATTTCAATTATTGTATTCCTTATGTTCAAATAAACAAGCGCTGTGGTCAGTGTATTAATATATTATGTATTATTTCGGCAGTGCGCAAAAATCACGAACCGTAAAGAATCGCATTAAAAATTTAAAAATTATGAAAGAACACAACGAACACATTTTTGAATAGTTTCTTAGATATCAAACTAAATCAAATAAAGGACAGATTTTTAATATTAGGTCACTAATTAAAAAAAAACTTACTGTATTAAGAAACATGTATGCATAAAAGTTGCAGACAAACTCATTTCATGTTGTTTACGTGCCTCAGTATTTTATGAGAATTAATAACTTATCCCTAATTACATGATTTAGTTTATATTTTCCCAAGACTACTAATGAGCCAAACCCCAAAAAAATGAAAACAGCAGAATAAGAATTAGAAAACAAATTCTATTTTCCACCAAAATCTATACTTTTTAGCGAAATGGGGCTCTTTTTAATCTTTGTTTCAGCTCCTTTATATTTACGAGTGGCCATTATTTTTTCTTCGAAGAGCAAACAAAAAAAACCAGATACCACATACCACATTTCCAACCTAACCGTACATCATCAAAGTAATACGTCAGAAATCCATAAAACATTTCCAATTACGAGTCAGCTGCCTTCCTCCAAGCCCAAAGAGTGATGGTTTCCAAGACTGCTCTTGCCAGGTGTCATCGCCAACACAATCTGCCGGCGAAAAATGCCGCAATTTCAGCCATATTTCTTCTATCCTTCGATTTTAGTAGCAGGATGCATCAACACACAAAGAATCAAAGTTTCATTGAAGATTCTTTGCCTGCGGTGACTTGGAGGGGAGTGCTGTGGCAATGCACCACTCATGCGTGCAGTACGGGATGTGCATTTATCAGGGCTATTATATGTCTATTAGATTCGACTCCTTCATTATTTGATCACTTAAGGGATTGCTGGGACTCTGTCAAGTGTGTCTGAAAGTGATCCCTGAATTCAATGGGTTTAACGATCCCCCTCATCGAGAATAGAATTTAGAATTTAATAAGAATTCGGGGAATGTCTAATATTTATTTTGACTTTTCCCATCTCTATTTGTGATCTATATTTAATGTAATAAAAAGACCATATAATGATCGTATGTATGGCTAAAGGAATGGAAAATGTATACGAGTAATCTATCAATTGAATAAGTTTTAAAACCACTCCTCATCTCTTCTTTCGCCTTATTTTTTTTACAAAAGGTTGGCTTTCAATTCAATAATAGAATTCAAGCTTCGCAATTGTATACGCTATTGTATTGGGCACTGAAGGAATATTGAACTTTGTAAAAATGAAATGGTGGATTCATATAGTGTATTGAAAATGTAAAGTATCTTTTGAAGTCATATACATCTGTTATAAACCTTAAAGAAAGGTACTGCATTACTTTTATTTTATCAAAATATTCTCTAGAATATCCTTATTTCGGTTTCGTTTACGAATATATTTTCTTCGTCTCGTATACAGTAATTGAATAATTATCTACCCACCTAAATTTCTTCCTTGAGGGTGAATTCGAATTATTACTGTTTCATATTTTTACAAGTACTAAAGTTTTTTTTATGCAAGCTACATTCACTTCAAACTATTTCTACATTAAATTATTTCTGGACTCCATTTGGGAGAACGCTTTCTTTCGAAACCAATAATTGCATGCAATCATTCAGTTTTTGCCCATAACCTTCTGTCACATTATATTTGTCTTTCTTATTTCCAGCTTCAATCGATGTCTTCAATGGCACATCTCTTTGAAATCCAACACAATACAAATTCACCGTAACAAACAAACCAACCTTTTGATAAGTTCGATCTAGAAACGCGACTTGAAAAGTCCGACAAAAAACCTCCTCGTGCCTATAATGCATTTTGTTCTCCTTCAGTACGTGAAAAATGAACTACGTGACCAAATCAGTGAATGAGAAATAGAAATCAGGAGTGACCGGACCTATAGTAATGATTCCCCTACTGCGTGTGACCAAAGCAGGTGTGCGATCTGAATCAACTGTCTCAATATTTTTGTTAGAGCTGTAACTGACATTTCGTCGAAATTAAGTTACATTATTTATCTAGTTGAACCTGTTTAGTCCGGGCCCTAGTTTCCCAAAGTGCGATTAATTCAAGCAATATCGTTGCATCCATCATGTCGTATTTACTAAGTTTTCGAATGAGTCGATTTACGCTTAAGACGAACTTGGATATAAATCCATTGGTTTTATCCATATCCTTGGGTTTTTAATTAATAAGCCTTGTGTTTACATGTTTGTGATGATACTGTTAAGTTTTGTCTTTAGTTAGAAAGTGTTTGCAGTTAAATTGTAACTGGTTAAACAGATTTATATATAATTGCGGCCGTGTTCATGAGACAATTTCACACTTTCTCTTAACGTGTACAATGTTAACGTAAGAAGCATGGAGAAAACCTTGTTAAGGATACAATTCCGTTTTATTCTCTCGCAAGAAACAAATGTTCGTCGGGAATAATAGAGCAATGCAACGACACGACGAAGAAACGATGCAATACCAAAACTGCAAGCATGAAATATGCCTGACCTAATAGTATAATAACCATGCAATTTTTCATGCATAAGCAGCAATTTTTCTCTTACGAGATTATCTCTTGCACTGTGGATCTGTAAGAAACTTTAATTAGAATATGTATCCATACAATAGCGCTTTTGCCGGATCTTAAAGTTGACTTGAGTTTTTTTCTCCTTTAACCAATTACTTTACAAATATTTTTTTCATCTCTCTAACATTTAACTGATCCATTGATATAACACCAAAAACCAAACACTTCTATGGAAAGTTTATGGTATTTTAAGATCTTTATGTATAACCCACTTTATTTCGCATCAATTTAATCGGTTACACATGTGTCACACTCGCTTTGTGAGCTGTGGTCGACTTAGCCGTTCATTTCCTTCCTTTCTCTCGCTTTTCTGTATATGAAAAGGGAGAAAAGAATGGAATAGTGAGAAGAAATTAGATCGATCTGAACATTCAGGACATGGGTTTTTGATTTCGGCGAATACCTTTGCTTTTGTTCTGTTATTGGCGATGTCTGGACTTAATATTTCTGCAGGTGTCTTAGTCGTGGTATTTCAATTGGTTTTTTTTGTATGTTAAAACCCTTTATTTCAAAGGTTTCAACATTTTTGCACTATTTCTGATAAAAAAAATTACAATTCCATATATTTAATTTTTAAATAAAGTTCGCTGTAATTTTTCCGGAAAATTCGTATTGAACTGATAAATATTTAACATCTGGTTCTTGCTTTTTAATTGGTAAAACTTGGTTCCAATTTAAACTGAATTTAAATATTTTAAAACAATACTTAATTTATTTTTTAACTTAATTTTAAGTTTACTTAACTACTTTGCGTACTACTTTTCTTTGCTTATTTTAAGTTTAATTGAAAATGAGAATAAATTTCAGAAACATTTCTTAAGCACAAACTCAAACAATATCACTTTTAACATTTATCAGATATGACAATTAATAAAAAATGCATTAAAAATGTTCCCCCACAAATATCCAGCTTATCAAAAACTAATAAATAATTTATCGTTGACCGTCTTCGAAGATGGCAATGAAAAGCTATCCATTGGATCTTCCATTGAATGCTATTACTATCTTTGAAGTTATCACTATTAGCCTGTTCAATCATTCCATACAAACAAACAAAAAAAATAAGAGCGGATACGCTAGAAAAAAAATTCCGTTTCATTCCACTAGAGTGGAGATTATAATGGTATAAAGGAAGAGAAAAGTATTTGATATTAAGTATAAAGGGCCCCATGTACAATATTTTAACAGGGGAATTCGACCCATTTTCTACTAGATTCGTTTGAAGGAAATATCTGGGTGATATTTAACGCGAATCTGTCTTCATAATTATTTTTGCTACATTAGAAGTAAAGAAGAATGAAAATTCGATTAAAAATTATTTCAAGAACATTTAAGAGCTAAATGACATGTTCTTTGATGGCAATAATTTCTAAATGATTTCTTAAAGTTGTTACAGTAATTCAATTACAAACTCTTATGTCCAAAATTAATTTCTTTAGCGTTTGCTCACTTGAGCTTATAAGTTTGAAAACTGTAGATTTTATATAAAAAATGCTTTATTTATTGAAGACATTTTGTGCATGTGGTTGTAAAATGTTCTCAGTAATATAAGCTTCATTATTTCTGTTACAACTAATTCACGAGGTTAGCATTATTTAAATGAAAACATACCAATCATGGCAATTAAAAACTTACAACTTAAACATTGAATACGTTAATTTAATATTCAATTTAAAGCATAAAAATGAAGTAGTTTTTTTTAATAGACCTGGATAAAAAGGTTAATTATATTTGCATGCTTTTCTAAACTATTTCAAAGCAATCGTTCTAATATTTGGTCTTTCTTGCATTTAATTGTAATGTTTAATCATTAAATAAACATTTACTTGGATTCAAACGTAGTCTGATCTAGTAGCTCCAAATCCCCTATTTTAAGAGTGATTGAATGAATGCCTAGTTTTGCATAGCTAAATGCAATTACTTTGTTCCACTAAAATGCAATTAGTGTAAATAACTAAATTGTTGCGCAAGTCGGATTGCAAATTAAAACTAACAAGTTATTTTGGCACAAAATCTAAAAATAGCTCAGTCTCTAAAAATCGGCACACATATCAGTGATCAGTTAAAACTTCCACCTGTTTGATGGGTAAATGTTTATATGTTGAATTATGGTTTCATCGATTTTTTTTTAAATAGTTGGAATTTCTTCTGTGTACTAACTCGGGAAACATATTTTTAATTTTTTTTGTATTTAGAATAGGTAGAAAATATGTATATATTTATTTATATTCGGACTAAATCAACAGATCACTTGTAGAGAAACACTAATTTAGAATTTAAGTATAAAAATATAATATCTTATAAATATATCCGTACATTTTAGTTGAGTGTTATCCCATAAAAAATGTTTTCAAGAATGGAAATAAACCTAAAAACACTTCAAATAGATATCCTAAGCAAAAACTAGCCACATTGTTCGGTCGCATAATATTCCACTCAAACCACTTGCTGCAACAGTGAAACAGCTGGAAAGGTCCATGAATGGCGAGACGATGGAAACGGGTTATTTCTACAAGTACGAAGGAATATATGTGTCAAAAAAGACCAATATCCTAGAATATAATATTGCACATCATTCCTTTTTCTACTAATGCAGTTCTATGCCGAGCTATTTTCTGCCAATATTATCGCCGAAACAGGGACTCCACGAACACATGTAAGATACCGAAAGTGACGGGAGGCCACATAATAAAGTACAAGATTGAAGAAATATATTTCATTATTTTAAGCCACCGTCTAAACTGTCTAAAAATAGATTGAGTATTTTCGGTATTTATATGAAGAATTTAATAATGTAAGTTTATTCAAATCCTGGCGCCCCAGCATGACGCAAGTGGGCATGCAATTTGGTCGGCTGTCGCTGCTAAATAAGAATCGGCTTTGTCCAAAAATAGAGTGACTGACACTATTTTATCAATTAACCTTGCACAAAGAGTGACGGTTTAATAACATCTGTATGTACATTCATTCATAACCTAATATCGGGCGGTAGGGAATTAGGCTTCGATTTACAGCGGCCGCTGGCCTGATCCTGGTTTATTGTCAGATTGGTTCACCCATCTGTATTAGAAACAAAGCGGCTTCTTCTCGAACCTTCGTTGTACTTAGCCCGTGTTTGTAATTACGTAAGTCCTGGAATAAAGGATACGCATAGTTCCTTAGTTTTCCGTGGTTTAGGTCCTTGGCATTGATCCGTAGTTTCTGTCCTTGAAGTAAATCTGTTACTTCCTAAGCTCCTTTACTCTGAAAGATGGGGAGGGCGTATCTATTAGAGGAGCGTTATTCAGGATTAAGAAACGAAAAATAATTTATGGAGATTACAGTTTTGTTGCTGTGTAATTAGTGAATATATATTTTACTATGCAATATTTACTATATGCCTTATATGTGTGATTGTTAATATTATACATTGTACGATTATTTTAATGTGTTTAAATGATTTATTTATTAGTATTTTATGTTATTTAGTATTCTTTATTTCATATCTCTATTTCATATTATCTTTATTTACTTCATATTATTTAGTATTGCACTTTGCACATGCTATGCAATGGATATCGTGCAATTCGGGGTTTATATGATTGCAATAATAGTCAAGTAAAATATAATACACTACAAAATTGATTCGTAACATGAATTTTCATTATCATTAATTAAAAAAAACATTTTCAATATTCAATCAATTATCAATTTTCATAATCAATAATTAAAAATATTTTTTAGCCAAAAAAAGTTTAAGGCCAAAAAGCAAAACCAATTTCATTTTTTTTGTATCTTAACATCCTATCTTTAATTAG
This sequence comes from Hylyphantes graminicola, assembly GCA_023701765.1. NCBI lineage: Eukaryota > Metazoa > Arthropoda > Arachnida > Araneae > Linyphiidae > Hylyphantes > Hylyphantes graminicola. The sequence continues at coordinate 43,926,103 of CM043123.1, forward strand.
TTATCCATTCATAACGCTAGAATCATATTTTGTTTTGTCTCCATTCATTAAATAGCTTTCTTTAATGAGAAACTTACATATGTCTAATTTCTTTGCAGACCGCTGCAGCTGCGGTGATGCCCTGGACATCCTCTGGAACCGAAGGTGGTGGCGGCATCAACTACAGAGCTCTCTCTGAGCTCAGGGACCCAGCTCGTCCCCATGAGGTCAGTGTTTTCAGTTTGTATTTTATTATTATCCATTACAATTTCAAAGTGATATCTTAGCAGATAAGTGTCCCCAGTTACACAGTTATAAAATTTGGTATAAGATTGCACTGGAATCGTAGAACTCTCTATAGTTTCCAGCATTATTTGGAGCGAGCTATTTTGTGGTAAAGCCAGAACTTTGATACCTCAAAAGTGGTAAATTAACGCTGAAATAGTGTGACAGCTGGAAAGTTCCACGATTCCGGTGCAATCATGCACCTTAATTTTTTAACTAAGTCCTGCCTCAGCTTATGTTTGTGACAATATGGACATTATATATCATTCGTATTCGCAATGAGTTAAGCCAGGTTGTGAAATAAAATACTTTTCAAACACGTATTGACTTTCATGTACGTGTTGATACAAGTCAAAATCGAAAGACTTTAGCTGATCTGCAACATGTACCGTGGTAACTTCTAAAGTTTTAAAAATATATCGATTAGAATACAGCTATATTAGATTTGTCTTCGCTATAATGTTTTTGTAGACAAGACATCCACTTTGTCAAAAATTATTTTGCCCTAAAATAAGTTCAATCATCCAATAAGTTTATTACATGATTCTCTACAAAGACAATTCATTTGGTTAAGTGTTACATAACCATAAAAAATGACATATACCTATTGCTTTGTGTACCAGTTTTCTGGTACATTGGATATTTTCAACTTGTGGTATTTTTCAAGGTATTATGCATTCCATTAATCTTAATCGAGCACTTAAGTGTACTCTTTAATGACCGTGTACAGATCGATAAATGTAAATAAACAGAACAAAATATAAACTCCAACATTAAACTATAGTTTATAAACTTAATCTAATATATGTCTATGAATTATTAATCACCAATCACTGATATTTTACGAACTTCAGTAAAACGCCGAATCATAACTTTTGTTTATTCTTTTGTCATTTTCTAAGAAAAGGAATTATGATTAATGAACGGAACATTTCATTGTGTCATTATTTCCGCTACGATAAATCGAAACTAACTTTAAAATGGAAAGCTTATTACACGGAAAGTTTCTTACTTGCCGGAGCAGCAGCGGCTAAAAATAACAAAAACCAAGCGAAAGATAGCGGTTTGATGAGTTTGCTAACTTTGCTTTCTTGTTTGATCTTAAGACTTGGCTGTTGTTTATAAGTAAATCGAATTCCTTTCTCTTTAAGTACACTTTTGCAAAAAAGTTTTCCAAACAGGAGGATTTTAATTTACTTGCTATTTGCTTCCATTTTCGGTAATGAGTGATTCTAATTTCGGATTCTAGTTTTTGAATGGGCTTTGGTTTATTTAAGAGAAGAGTAATGATAATTTTTGTTTAAGTGTATTTGGATCAAGTTTTGAAATGGGTTTCGGAAAATTGTAAAACTTATAATTTATATGGATGATCTTACCATTCTCATTTATGTTAAACTTGAAAGAGAATATAGACTTCTTTGAAACCCTATGCATAATTTATCCGTCTAATATGCATATTGATGGATTTTAAATTATATATTATTTTGATATTATAAAGGTAGTGAAAAGAAAATAGATTTTACTTTAAACATAATTCAAATATCAAAGCTGAGTGCTGCTTTTTGATAAGTATCATCATAAAATTGCCTTTGATCTTGTAGGTACTTCTAATGACATTTATTATACTATTTATTTCCACTCAAATGATATTGAGATTAGGGTATAATAATTTGTAATGTGATACCTATAACTCTTATAAATTAAATTTAATTAGTTTATTTTATTATGTACTTTTAACAATTTAATGAATAAAACAAAACTTAATTCAATAATATAATAATGAAAACTTAAGAATGTACTTAAGTGTTTGCGTTCATTTAAACTTTGCTTTTAACTATTTTTTTTAATTTACATTGTTAAAAAATATTCTAATTTGTAAATAGTGGTCCAAAATTCTAACAATTATATATTACTTTCTGAAAACTAAACAAAAACCTTCTAAAATTTACACACACTTCCAGGATATCCGAAAAATGTATGTTCTGACACATTTTCGCCAAACTACGTAGTACACAACTTTATATTTAGAAATCTTCAGTATCAAAAGAAAGAAAAAAAGTACAAATCCAAACTTTTTCCTAACTCTCTAAATAAATTACACGCAAAACCTTTTCCGGGAACCGCCACAAAAAGTTAAAATCTCAAAAACTGTTGTCAAAAGTATCCCTATTATCAACATAACCCTGAGTATACAGAAATGACGAGAGAAAACCTTCCAACTTTTTCGCTAAAGGCTTAGTCGGACAAGATAGCTTGGGGAAGGTTTCCGTATCATGTGGGATCAGGATCCAAAGGGCTCTTCCAGCGATACTATTGATTGTGTACTTGGGTACAACTTGTATCGTTGGCATTAGGGGATTTGTTGCCTTCATCACGCGTTTGTCTACAACTTATAATCAAGGACCATTTTTTTGATCGATGAAGAAGTTTTTCACTTTTCGCACCGAACTTTTTCTGGGGAATGATTTAGTCGGAAAGAAATTTTTTTATGAGAGAAGAAGGGATATGTTCTGTAGAAGAACGAAAGCGTTGTTTTATTGATTTAAATGATGCACGGATTTGGGATAAGATTTCTTTTCCTTTGGTGCAGTAAATATTTTTGTTGTGGTACAATAGAATTAAATATGGCATGAATTAGAAATGAAGTTGAAATTTCCTATAGGTAGATATAAAATCGTTTTTATTTGCATATAAAATATTTGGTTTTGAAACAAATAGTTTATTTACTATTAGTTGAGGATCAATTGTATTTAAAAGAAAATAAAAAAACTATTCTATTTGACCACTATTACTAATTGAATTAAAATATCTTATCAATTAAATCTCCACTTTGGTTTTGAATAATTCGCAATTAAATAAAATTAAAAATTTTATTTTCATAATTTTTGATGAATTAATGATTTTAATATTTAAAATGTGAATGAAAATATTCTTGTAGCTATAAAAATAGATAATTTCCCAAGAATTTCAAATTTGTATTGTAAATACCAGTGAACAAAAACCAAATTCTAGTGAAAAGTTTTCTAAGAACCAAACTTTCTTCTTTTCAAATTAAATAGGAAATGTAATTTAGCTGTCAGTGTCGATACATTTTACATTCATAACATAATGTATTAAACTATAAGGTACGTTTCCCAATATATATTTTTAAATTTTATCAACGCACTCCAAGTGAAGAAAATATTCGATATATAATATTTAAAGAGATTATACTATAGCATTTTAATAGTTGTTGATACTTTTTTTTTATTAAATTTCAAGTACCAAAAATAGCCTATACCTGCCATCCAAAATTCAAAGCAAAAACACACTTCATTCTTTATTGATTTAGAAATCCCACGTTAGGTTAGATCGAATTCCATCGCATTGGCAGCAAAGAAGGAAAGACACCCAGAATTCTAAGAATTTGATCCTTTTACCCTCTTCCCTTTTTTTAGAGCAGCTCTTTTTGTGCGATGACAAAACCCCATAGGAACCCCTCTGTCCTCTAAACTACCATCCGCGGGATTGGATTTACATTGATCGCGAGCTCTACCTTTCTAGCAAAGTGGGTGAAACCGCGTGACAATATTCCATCGAACGGGAATGCTTTTATAGATTCGATACAATGTACTTTGTTTCCCAGTTTGTTTATCAGATCGGTTTTGAGGCTGTTGCTATTTGGATGCTCTTAAATTGAGTCAATCATCCACTGGAAATGACAAAGCGATGTAGGAGTTTATTGTGCAGATAAAGAATAAAGCGTAATTTATTTTTTGTGGCCTTATTTTCTTTTGAAAATATTTGTTTTGGCATGCTGGAGAAGGCTAAAGAGTTACAAATTTCGTTGCAAGATTGGACCGGAGTCCTGGTACTTTCTAACTGCCACCGCTACTTGAAGCATTGATTTACCAATTTTAATGGCGTATTTAAGTTATGGTTTCACCACAAATGTGGTAAGTTGACACTTTAAATAGTTATAACAGCTGGAAAGTTCCGGGATTCCAGTGAAGTATTGCGCCAAATTGTTAACATTGTAGCGCACAATTTCGTTATGTTATGATTAATCGTTTCAATTATGATTAATTACTATGCTGAATTTGCATGAGTATAGAATATATGTAACACCGCTGTTTCTTAAACACTTCCTTTTTTTGTATTTGACTAGCTTTAGTTCTTTAAATTACAAAGTTTGATAATAATCGATAAAAAAGTAAAATGTGCAAATATAGTATAATATATTTATGTATGTGTGTAAGACATTTATATTAAATAACAATTAATTAATACTGTTTGGCATTTAATACCTTAATATACTGAAATGTAATAAGGTACTCAAAAAAATACTTTATTGTAAAAACAAAAAAAAAATCATTCTTTATAAGTTACAGCTTTTGGGTGAATAACCCGTTTAAATATTACAAGGTAAAGACAGCCATATTAGAAAGAATCCGAAATACCAATAAAGCCTTTATAGCTTTGGGATATACCCTGGAGAAAATATACGTCTCCCCAAAAATATGACCTCTACAACAAAAACCGAATTTCCAAATACCCCTCGTAAAGGTGCGGTAGTAAAAGACAAAGAACGCCACGGCAACAGTTCTGTTTGAAATCTGAATCCAAGGCTCCTAATACTCTTTTGAGGGCCATAGAATCCCGAAAAAAGAGGTTTGTATTATTTATCATCAAAACATTCCTTCTATCTGAAGACTTTGGCTGTGAATTGTTATCTGAGGATTTCGTTTTTCACTTTCAAGATGGTTCGAATTTCTGAGCCCCTTCCCCCTTTGGACTTTTTTTTTCAGGTGATTTCAGCTTTTCTGGTGGCGTTAGGCACCTCTAGGGTATTGACTTTGTTGCGTACCGGTCGGAAAAGAAGCGTTTAAAAATAGCTAGCAGAGGAATGAATGTTTCTTCTTTCTTCGGATACCTTTAGGCTAAGCACAAACTTTGACATAGCGCCGGGGATTTATTTTTTGGGCCGATAGTATAGGAACTATTTTACTCGGGTGGTGAAATTATGGGATCTTTCTCGCGATTTTCATGAGAATGCCGAGGGCTACACTTAATTAATGTCACTCAACAAAAGGGGAGAATATTCCAATATATTCCATAATTCAAAATTGATGTAAAGGTTTTATTCCCAAATGTTTATTCTCGCAACAAGCTAGTTTATTTCTATTATACTATGTAAATATTGCAAAAATGTGTTTTAAACAAAAAATTGGTTTTATGCTAATATAAATATTTGAATAATATAATTTCAAAATAATTTTAATAACTAACTTATTAATTTAACACTTTTAAAAGGTAAGATGAATAAAAAAATTTTAAAATTGTAATTTAAATACCATTATCTAATAAAAAATTATACTTACAATGGCTAATACTTGTATGGACTACTTTTCTTTAAATCTATTAAACAAAATCGAAATTGTAAATTTGTTTAAAGGAAAAATAAGATGCTCATAATTTTAATTTTAAATTAAATAAATGAAACAAAAATTATTTTAGGTATCAATCTTAAAATATTTTGTATTCTTAAGTTAAACAAAGATTTACGGAAACAAATTTGAAAGTATTTTCATCCATAATAAATAATTTTAAAAGAAATCTACACTCAAATAAATTCTATCCACTTCAAAATATGTGGCTAACAATACTTTTTCTTGCATTTCGAGTAGCATCTCAATATATATATGAGCTTATGAAACTGGGTTTTAGATTTGTAAGTTTATTTTAAAATATCCCATCTGGTAAACATCACATTCTGCTGCCTTTCCTTCAAAACTAAACTTATCGATATAGATTTGCAGGGGATTCCGAAGAGGTAGTTTCAATCTCCCCCATTTTACATCTTTATCTTCCAGGTAATATCGTTCAAATTCCGCATATTCCAAATCCAATTGCAGGGGAGGAATAATCTACCGCATCCCATCCGAAAAATTGCGCTTTTCTACTTCCAGCACAAATCGAAAACTTATCAAAACTTGTTAGATCCTCGATTTGCGATGTATTTCCTTTGTTCTGCCTTAGCAGATCATCGCCTTTGTCTCGGCAGAATCTCATTACTCCGGACAAACAGCGATTGCAGGCCTGCTTCTTTTTAAGCGAAGGAAAATCAACAATATAAAAGGGACCTCACATGTTCCCATTTAAAATAAATAAATAAGGCTTGTGGGTAAGGGATTTGAGGCTATGAAAGATTTCAAATAACGTAAATCATCCGCACGAAAAGAAACAATGCTAAATAAAAACATTAAGCTTCAGATATATTTTAGTAGATAAAGAGACCACGGTTGATGTTATAACATAAAACATGGGCCTTTTTTCCCTTATGTGCAGATATAAAAAGAGAAATAAACATACTGGGTGATGACGCAAAAATCAAATATAAAGCAGCAAACAATTGCCGGTTGTGCCTGATTGTTTGCTGGAACAACATTACGTTTGGCAGTATATGGCGAATTTAAGTAGGGTATATTTATTCGATCGAATGTATGGACGCCATTTTTTTAGTAACAGTAACAAACATCCTTTTTTTTCTGATTGTATGCTTTTTTGTGGAGGTACATATGGAAAATTTTTCAAATTGAAGAACTTCTTCCAAAATATACTACGGAAGTGGCAAGTCACTTCGGTATTATTCAGATCTAACATAATTTGTGCCTCCGGCTGGCTGTCTAAAGTTTGAAGGAACAGATAGAGTTTTGGCTTTCCATTCTTCTTGGAGTTAACAATCCGAAATTCAGCATTGTTAAATTTGAATTTCAGATGAGCAAGTGTTTAAATTTCATCAGTTGTCTTTAGTCTTTTTCAATGCATCCCCTTCCCCTCTGAGTCACTTTATCGCAGCTGCCTATCCAATCTTTGCTTCTACAGCTTCCTTTAATCAATAACTTCAAAGATTTCGCCTTGATTATTTTGTTTTTAACTTCACTTTTCCTTAGGGAGATTGAAACAGATTCTGTAGAAAACCCGCTGTAAAAGGAGGCAATATTGACTCTAATAAAAAAAATATAAATGCATAATATTTTTGTTTTTATCGAAATATAAATTATGATTTCATTGTTTTTGAAACACGATAACTTGGCTTGCCTATTGTTTTGCTCTTACAGAAGAAGGAAAGTTTACGACTTCTAGTCTTTGTTGTGTACTAAACTTTTATTTTTAGAAGTACTAATATAATTAAGAAAGTAATCACGCACACTTATCATTTGTGTTTGCAATAAATCATTTTTTTTGTTAATGTATTATTTCCGAAGAAAAATATGAAAAACAAACGTCACTAATTACTGTCCTCTTTTGGGTAGTTAACTATTAATAGTAAAAATAAAATTAAACGACTGTATTTTTTACTATTTCAGACAATTAACTCTTCAACAACTGTTGGAAAGTAATTTTGCGAAAATAAGCTTTTTGCTCTCATTTATCTAAATTAACAAAATATTATATAAAGACTGTAGTACTTGAAAATTTATGTAGTACTAATTTATTTAAACGAATTTTTAAAAACACAAAGTCAATATTTTCATTCTGTAAAGAAATAGTTAATGATAATCACAAATTGGTCGTTAACGGTTTAAAATGTGCTACCGAGATAAAAGTAAAAATTTGAAAAGAATTTTAATTGTTTAGCAATTAAAACGTAATTTACCACTGGATTTTTTTAGCATCACAGAAAACTTAATAGAACCAGACTAATTCAATGCATCTTTTATCTTAATATTTAATCAAACCAATTTTATGTGGTAGCTTATGAGGCTTTTGGCTCCAAGCAAACTTAAACATATATTCATGATCCACAAATCCTGTTAAATCAAATCTAATGCCCATCAGAGGGACCGCAGTGTACATAAACTGTCAAATACTTGTGTGAATTGGTCTGATTATATGCATTTGGCAAGTATAAATATAATTTCAAATACCAATGAGGACCGCATCTAGTAGTTTCTGCATAATGTCATAAGTTTTGTTGTCTAACACAAGCAAATCCACCGCAAATGTTAGAATATTAAGATTTATTGGTCAATAATTTTTTGTCATTTGAATTAAATAACAATATTGATATTTAATATTACCAGTGTTCGCTTAGTTTAAAATAATTATATAATTTGATTTTTTTTGTTTTTATAATATGGTTGCTTAACAAATTTTGCAACAAAATAAAAACTTCCGTATAGGGGCTGGGGAGCCCAGTCGGTTAAGCACTCGCTTAGCATGCGGAAGTTCCCAGGTTCGGGTCCGGGCATCGCCAAAAAAGCTGCCGACCTATAAACGGCCCGTGCAGCCAAAAATGTCCGACGAATAATACCCCGTGTAAGGGAGTGCACGTAAAATATCCTTCAAAGTCCTAACACTGCGTACGATGTCGCCCTTAACGGTTGCGTTGGGTGCCTATTCAGGTGTTGGCTCGTCACCTGACTGTGGTTCTAAAATACGACGCCCGTCGCCAATAGCCCTCGTGTAGCTCTAGTGCGACGATAATTCAAACCAAACCAAACCAAAAACTTCCGTATATATAAAATAAATGTTGAAAATGTGTTGGAAAAACTCATCAACGATATTTAGCAGTATTTAGAAACTTCCATTTTTTCATCTTTGTTTAATATTGGGAAATGTAAATGCTTGTTTAAAATATCCAATTTCCACTACAAATATTGCTTTATTTTTAAACACGGTGCTTAATTATTCTTAAATTATCAGCAAGAAGTTTTATAAATTTTTAATCATAATAATTTTTTTCAGCGCTGTACAATGTTGATAAATTGTACTCCAAATTTCAAAACTTCAAACAGTTTCTTTTCCACGAAACTCTTTGGCATGTTCTAAATTATATTTGACCCCGAAAGCTAAGTAACTAGTTTTCATCATAAGAAAAACTATAACTTAATCGATAAAGGAACTATGCAATGTGTGTTTTTACTAAGCGTGAAAAATGATTAATCTCATCGACACACACCAAAAAAAATCATGTAAGGTATAAAGAAACTTTAAATTCCGGAATTCATTTACCAGGCAATTTATCATTTCCTCGCTCCTGTCATATAAGACAATACAAGTGGTCTTTTTTTTTAGGTACCCCTCCTCCAATTTTTCGTAACATTAGTGCTGTTCCCAGAGGAGTAATGATGAGTTTATTAAAGAACATCACGGCGATGAGGAAACTTTCTTGACATTTTTGTCATTAAGAAAGGCGGCTTGTTGCTTCCCATAAACTAAGCAGCTGTTCCATCAATGATTAACTTGTTGACTTGCGGATGTATTCAAAGCGCTACTCTGCATAATCTCTAGAGCTGCGATAGTCATTGGGACGATAAGACTTTGAAGTCGAATAAATTAATATTTCATTTTTTATAAGTGAAACACACAATTTTGACAATTTAGCAAATAAATTAGAGCATACCTGCTTGTGTGGGGGCGATTAAAAAAATAGTAGTATTAAAGAAAGTTATTTTCGTGTTTAAAAAAATGCAAACTAGACCTCGGAAAAAGATTCTATTAAAACTAGACATCGATGTAACATTCCTGTTTTAAATATATTTTTTAAACATACTATCACGTCTTTCATTTCATTGCAATCGCGAATGTAAATTTATTCACGTGATTTTTATTATTATATAAACAAGGCAGTCACTTTAATGACTGAGAATAGTTGCAATTAAATACTTCAGAATAGTATCCACATAATAATCACCGCTGTTTAATGGTTTTTGTACGAAAATGTAGTGTCTAAATCCACAATGAATGCATTTTGACAAAAGAGGAAACAAAGGTTAGTTTCATTAAACAAGTATCAGCCCCATTAAACTTTCAGTACCCTATAGTCTTCTCATTTCGAAAGCAGGCTACATATTTGAAAGATCCTTTCACACAAAGCGTCCCAACCTTAAATGCCCTTCCAAAAGCAATTAACTCAGACTAATTCGAAAGCCGGTACTAGATAGGGGCTGCAAGCCATTTCTGAAATGAGGTAGATTCTCTATCTAACTCAATGGACCTACACATGGCTCTAAGGAATAAATGACGTTCTTTGGTTGAACAACAATGGAATAGACAATGAGTTTAAGTGCGAAGGTACACCAACCCTATAAAGGCAACATTGTCTGTAAACCATCACGTTTCTTAAGCCGAGTTCATGTTCTCCAGCAAGTTGGACTCCTGGGAATCGACTGCTATTTTTACAAGATCTTCGGTAAAAGGCGACATTGCATTTTGCCTTGAGGTTTTTTAAACTCTCCTCCTGCTGTATTTTTAACGGCCCTGTGTAATTCACTTTGACTGGAATGCCCTTTTATTGTTGTCTTCTTTTATTAGGCACTTCTCTTCATTTCTTGCACTTCATCATTTCGGATGGAGCCCATTGAACATTTTACTGGAGGGGTGAATTGCAGAAAGTGGAATTTTTATTTCGGAACTCAATTGCGTTGTAATTTCTCTTCTAGAGTTTTAGCTTATATTTGGCTTTCTTTTTATTTGCTTTGTTTTCTTTTTAAGTGGATGCGTGATCTTTGGAATGGTTCTTGTTCTAAAAAAAAAGCTTTGTTAAACAGTTTATTGCGTTTAAAAAATTATTTGTTCCTTTGGATTATTTTTTACATAATTGTACAACTTATTTTTTTTTTGATAAAATAAAATTATCACGAGAATGCTTACTAAGTTATAGTATGTAATTTAGTTTATTAAAAAAAGTTATTTTTTTGCTTTTTTAAATAATACATGCAAGAATAGCAAAGTTTAGTGAATATAATCATTTTCTCTAGTTGAATATCTACCTATATCTAACTATTCTAAGGCAATTAAATTTTTTTCAAATTTAAAGGAATGATAAACTTAATTTCATAAACAAATATTATCAAATAATTAACTATATCAATTTTATTCATAATTTAACTAATCAATTTTTAATTTCATTAAATAACGAATTTATCTTAAAAATAGCAGCTACATTGTACACACATTTTACTCAATTCATAGGAATATTAACCATTGTTAAGGCAAGTTGTAAAGCTTGGAATTGAATGTGCTGTTTCTTTCACCATTTGATTTGCAGAAAAAGGTCGAGCACACATGCAGGCCAACTTTTTATTAGTATCGCTGGTGCATTAATAGCACCCCATTTGAAAAGCCATAGTGAATCATACTGACAGGATATTTTTTAACTTTTGAATGATCGTTCTTTAGTGAAAGGCATTTTCTCCCTTCTTTACCAATTCTGTAAAAACTGCATCTCGGTAGATGCGAAAAAAAATGACAGAAAACTTCAAAGGTTGAAAGCTATTCAGTGTGAAATTTTTTCAAGTATCTATAGATTTTCCATCTATCTCAGTTTGTTGAATTGGAGTTGACGCTGCTGGCATAAGAAGTAACATTTTCGAACCTCACGAATTTTTATAATGCAAAAAATATCTACTTTATTTGAGACAGATATCTATATTTTTTTCAGTTTAGAAGCCTAGAATATATCAAGAATAGTATATTATAAAAGTCCAATACATTTTACAAGATAAAAATTTAAAGACATAGTAGTTGTATACATTGGTCTTAGGATTTTGTTTTTTTATATTTTTCATGAACTGTTTTTTTTCATCAAACTTAACCTTTTCTGTCTTAATAGTAATATTTTCCTTTTTTTTGTTTAAAACAAAATAATGTTTAAATAGTAAGCTTGCAATTTTCTATGCAATTTTTGGATAAAAATATCAATAGCTTGAAGTATCAAAGTGACTCATGCACTCGTAATACAATATTTTTATAGATTTATAAAAATAATACATTGACAAATTACTAAGAAATTTTTTATAGAATGATTTACCAATATGAATTTTTAAATGACTTTATATAACCCCATCAAAAATCTTCAATTTGTTTTTCGGTATCAATTAAAAATTCTTCAATTTTAACTTATTTTCTCTTTTTGAATGAATAAGATAAAAATTGCAATCGCAAAGTTTTAAATTATGTATGCTTTAATTTTTTTTCCTTTAAACCGTCGTAAAGTTATTATAACAATTGTGTTTCTTTGTTTTAATGAGTTTTACCAGTGCAAACATTTATAATAAAAATGAAAAATAGTTTTTAAATTTGAAAAATATATTTAGTCCAAAATTAATAAATTTCTATGGTTACATTCCGCAGCAAATAAGTTATATTAAGTAAAACATATAATAAAGTATATTTTAAAGTAAAGTTGAACGTAAAAAAAATAATAAATCAATAGTAAAAATAAATCGAATATTCAAACAAGAAGTCAATTCATTCAAGATTCTCTAATCCAACATTTAAAATTTATGAAAACAAATGTATGAGCAATTAAGTTAGTAGCACACTTTAAATTGAGGAATGAGTCGCCAAATGTTTTTATATGCTATGCTTTATATTTTAAATTTATTATCAATACATTTATTTTTAGACCCGAAGAATTCTTGTTCATGTTGGAAATCAACAAATGTTTTTAAAAAATTATTCCATGGCACACTCATTAAAAAGTCTAACAAGGCGGAAATAAATGCGACTCCTATCTTCCGATTTCTTCCTTTCCTCCTCAAACACGTTTCTTGCCTCATTACAGAAATTCGAGAAATCCAACACCGACAAACATAAAAGTCCCAACTTGAAAGGAACAACAAATGCAAGCAACCACTAGTAGATTCTTAATCTAAAGTTACTTAGAAATTGCTATTGAGAACTACTAAGAAACATACCCACCCTTACTACAACGAAAAAAGTTTTTTTCGTCTCTAAGTTCTTCAAGACCCCAAGACAGTTCGATGCTTGGGTTTGACAGACATGTAACTGCCGTTGTTTGGGCTTGAGTGTAACACGTATTAGTATAGATTTTGTCTGAAAATATGTTTATATGGTTTAATTGGCATCTATATAGATTTGTTTTGATACACAACTCTTCCGCCTGCTTCGTTTATAGAGATTCGACACTCTTACCTCGAAAGCAAGGTCAATGAAAGATGTAGACGGCATATCAACTCTCGAACAAAACTGTTTAGACTTTAATTCACCCAAAATTAAACAACTGACCGAAATACATGGTAGATGTATAAATTAACAGGGTCCTGCCTTGATAAGTAATTCAGTTAGTTTTACTACAAAATACGGTCCAAGGATAGTAATGTTCAAGACCGTATTGAATCTTAGAACTGCCCAATTAGTATGTTTTTGCATCTTATGTATAATTTGTTTTTAAAAAAGATATTAGTGTGTCTGAAGAAATAAAATACAACAATATATACAATTTAATTCTTTAAAGTTCCTTATATAAATTTGGTCCTCGAACTCAATTTGCTCAAAATTATCTATGAGTCTGTTAGGATTTTGTCAAAGAAATGGAACAAGTTGTCAGTAAGGAAAAAAAAGCAAACGACTTGCTGTAGAAACAAGCAGAAAAACTTGGGAAAGAATCTAAGACTAAGTCTGCTATTATTTTGGATTGGTGATAATGAGGTCAGAAAATTGTCTGAAAGCAAGTGCAGCATTTTTTTTTTTTTTTTACTTTTCGCTTTTTACCGCTTTCTCCACCAGATGTCAGTTTCTTTTTTCCTGTTCTTTTGTCATTGTGTCTGTGGTGGTTGCAAACATGTAATAACGGTTATGGCCTTACAAGAAAACGAACGCAAGTTAAGGGAAGACAAGATATATTGTGATGTATTTTATCAAAAGTATCCTGAAAATTTGTTGTTTCTCTTCTCTTCAAATTCCTTGATTTTATCTTCAGCCATTGCTGACTCAGATATTTCGAGAAACAGTAAAACATACCATTTTATTTTTTAAAATGTCTTAGTTAAAAGTAACGACAATGACATGCCATGCAATATTATTTATGAGCATGCCTTTCGAAATGGATTTTTTAACAATTATTAAAAAAAGGAAAATAACAAACTAGTTAAATAAACTATATTACCAACAACCACATACACAGAACTTGTTTTATTTCCAAATCTGATCCCAACTATCCCATTTGTGAATATCCACAACCATTCACCCATCTTCTCATATGAAATAAAACTAGATCCATTAGGCAGCCCATGCAAAAAACAACGGTTCATCTAGAGTATTCTCTGGAAGCAGTCACTTATCCCTGAAGAAAAGCGTCTATAAACCTCAACAAAAGAGGAATCTTGAGCAAAGAAATAAAGAATAACGGTCAGTCCATCCTCATGAACCCCCAACTAGATGAGGATGATAAAGAAGGCCGATAAATAGAGCATAACGACAATGTCCATCCGAAATGCACAGAAGAGAGCTTTTCTTCCCGTTTATCCGGTGAAGACATTGAACGAAGAACAAACCGCCTGTTTCTTACCTGTTTAGAAACCACTCTTCCAGAGATTGTTAAATTTTCGGGCAACACATTATCTTTTATTAGAATTTGAAGTTTATAGTATTGAAGAAGTCAAAATTTAAATTTTCAGCAGCTAAATAAAAGATAACGGCGATTTGCTTATGTTCATTGTAGCCTTCTGAAAAATATCTATAAAGAGAAATAAGCGGTCTCTTTGTCAATAATTATAATTATTATCCTAAAAAAACTTTAAAAACCATGATATTTTTAGAGGCAAATTTTGTCTTTTGAAAGGTCATTTTTTTGAAATGGAAACTTAGCTAAAATTTGAATTTATCGTAATATAATTCAAAAACTGACAACAGCCTGACTGACGAAGGACAAACACATTTGTTCATAATACTTCATTTATTCACACGTCTTCAATGAATGTCTTATTTCTTTGTGAATTTATCCACTATCTTCGAATAACATTTATTTTATTCAACACTACTCGTGGAGAATTTTTGGATTTGCATATTTAGCTCAAATTTTTAATCGGTGGGGAAAAGCAGATGAAAAATTGGTTGCATATGAGCTGTTACCTCAAAATAACCCTTCTTCCCCATTATCCGGCCGCAAAAGAACACGCGGATGAAGTCGCCATAGCAACAAATGGCCTTCGTCGGTTTGAAACACGCGACTTTCAAACCCAGTTATTGCCACTTGAGTTCCTACATTTCGGGCGAGTGCCAGTGACATGCCTAAATCTCGAAAGAGAAATATCACTCGGTTTATACCCGGAGTCCAAGGAAGGCCCCAACATTAAACTCGCCCTCCATTCGATAGTTATCTCTCTCACTGGGGATCTAGAAGGCGAAACCCATTTTTGGGGGCGTTTACTGATGAAAATGAAATTCAACGATTTCTTTCCAGGCCCGTTACTTTTCTTTAAAGTGATGTCGGAAATTCTAAAAATCCAAATAAAAAATTTTCGAGGACGTCCTAGATATGGGGAACTGCAACTTTTTCTCCTACTTTTGAGAAAAAATAAACTCAAATTTCAGTTAGAACCTTGACGATTTATGGTCAGAAGTATTTTAAATTTTAGTGATCGTTAGGTTGTTTGATTATACGTGAAATTTTATTGAGCAAATACAACACAAAATTTTTAATTTGTTTTTGAAAAATGTTGTTTAAAAATGTATCCTTTGAAATTGTCTATTTTTCAAAAACTGAGACGTTGAAATGTAGTTAAATTCATTTTTTTTTAAATTCCAAATTTTATCAACAAGAAAACCAAAAACTTAAAAAAAACGTTACGAGTCTACAAATTTTCTTGTATCTGTTCGATGATTTTTGAAAAACATCAAAAATTGAAATTTGTTTTCACAATATATTAGCAAAAGTAAACCAAACTTTAATCTTACGAATTCCTTTGCAAGACAAACTACATTCCTACGAAATAAAAAAAGCGGCCAATATTTAAAAGTAAATAAAACTCCACTCACTTCCGGATCTTAACTCAATGTTTACTACTCAGCCTTTCTGAGTCTTTAAACAGGGATAAAAGAGAACGAAATAATATTGACGCTATACCTTCCATGAAACTCTCTTCTGTCTTGCTTTTATCGCATTGCACTTAACTCTGATTCGGTAATCCTAGTAATAATTAAAGGGTTTCCAGTGCTATTTCGCTATCTACTGCGAAAAAGGAGCTATCGAATAGTTCTTACAGAACGATGGTACACTTTCTTTCATTTACCTTGATAATAATTTTGAATAGAACCAACTGTATTTTATAAATTACATACTTATGTGGATTTTGCTTCTTAAGTATTATTACCACGATAGTATTGGGGAAAAGTTAATACTGTGACATAAATACATTCAGAGTAAGTATGAACATACATTCGAAAATATTGTGCAAGAAAATATTTTATGATGTATTCATTAAATTACATATTTCCTGATTAATGATAAAGTATTTCAAATTTTAATATTTTATCAATATACAAAAATCAAAAAATAAATACAAAACTGTAAGAAATAAAAACCAATTTTTTTAACATGTACTTTGGTGCTGGTTTTAATTTTAAAAAAAAGGTAGCGGGTACTTAAGGCAAAAACTTCGAACATTAAATTCATAATAAATGGTAGACACTTAAATTTATTTTTTATTTAAAATTGAATTTCTAATAGTAGTACCATTGGCAACAAATAACGTGGTAACCATTAAAAACTGTAGCAATAATAAAAATATCATTGACGTGAAAAAAAAATGTACTTCTAACACACGACAGGCCAGTTGCAAATGCAACCCAATTATCAACACAACAATGCGATTTAAAATATGATCCCGAAATGGTGTTTTTGTTCCAAGCTGACCCGTATCCTTTTAATAGCGTCGCCGACAGTGTAAAACAAGGCCCCTTCTTATTTACATAAATAATGAGTCCAGAATTAAATATGTTTCCTCCCAACCCCTACTTTCCTCCGCAGTTAATAACATGCAAGGCGGTGAACCATGGCACTTTCTTCTAATAACGCGATGGCTAGATCACCGGGAATAAACATCACAATACGCGTCATATTTACTGTTCCACCAAAACAAAACAAGCCAGCGAGACCTTTTCGTGAAATGTAGTCCCTCATTGTCGAGAGAAAACAAAGACGTACAACAATGGGGAAAGGCAAGAACCCGGTTTGAATATGGATGGCGAATTTTCTTCGCCCGGAAAAATTGTGAACGGAGAAAAGTTCAATTTATTAACTCTGTACATTAGAGCCAAAGAGAGGTAACTGCGTTTTACCACATTTCCTGTATTGTTTGCAACTTTGATACAACTCCTTTTGGTACAATTTGTACACAATTTTTGTCTTTTCAGGATAAGTTTTGCATAATTTTAATTTTTCGATCATAAACTTAAAATTTTTTGCGTTTTTTGTAAGTGGTGCCTTTTTTGGAGGCAACAAATTCTTGATTAAAAACCAACATTCATTTAAAGAAATATATAATTTATATATTTGAATCAGCTCTCATGTTTCCATAAATCATGTCCAATTAGAAAAATAGAAATATTAAGATATAAGAACAGAATTGATTATTAATTCAAAGAACATCTTGAATTTGGCGCACATTAACTTGGGTAAAACCAGGGCCGCGAATATTCAACTTGTCCAGACCATTCTAGAGAAAAAACTGGATGTGATTAGTGTTAACGAACCTTATTGCCGCAATGGAATAATAGGATATATCCCACTTCAGTATACATGCCTGGCGGCCGAAAACGCTAGAGCGGCGATAATCATCACAAATCGCAATCTGAAACCCACTATTACTTATATGGATAGAGACATTGTGATAGCATATATCACGCAAGGAGACAGGAAAATATTAGTGGTTAGTGTTTATTGTCCTCCTTCTGAAGACCTCTTTCGTTATGTCAATATCCTACTGAATACTGTTGCAAGATTTCCAGACGATGTCCTGATTGTACTTGGTGATTTCAATGCCAAATCCCCTCTTTGGGGCAGTCCATTTGAGGATGAACGTGGGGAGGCCATTAGAGAGATGACAGAAAACTGTGATTTATCCATTTTGAATGACCCGCATTCTTTACCAACTTTCGACTGTACTAGGGGCAAATCGTGGATAGACATTGTCATGGCAAGAAACCTTGATCTGGGAAACACTACTAAGGTAGTTGATGATATTACCGCAAGTGACCACAACCTTATTACATGTGAGATTTTTAAGAATGATGATAGCAATTTTTCAAATTTAAATCATCACTATCTCAACCCAAGACTTATCAATTGGAAAATATTCGACGAACTGTTCTTGCAGCATCTTGAGAACGATGTTATAAATTATGAAGATATTGACTCGTATATCGATAATACTACCAGCGTCATCTCTGATTGTGCATTAAGGGCAAGTAAACGAGGCCAAGTACGTACTAAGGTTAATGCTGATTGGTGGAACGATGATCTCAGAATTACAAGAAGCAAAACTCAAGCCCTTAGAAGAAGGTACCAAAAAGAGATTGATCATGATCTGAAGATACGTTTTCGAACAGAGTATAAGAAATATGACAAGATTTATAAAAGAAAAATCATTAATGCAAAAACCACACTATTTAGAGACATTATTAGTTCAGTTACCGATCGGAATGCCTTTGGCAAGACATACAAAATTGTTGCAGAGAAAATGACCCGGCAAGAGGCGAGGACTGCTCTCAGAACTGATCAAGGTAGCTTGATTGAAGATCCAAATGATATCGAGAGACACATTGTCAAACATCACTTCCCTAACAATGGCCAACAACAGCAAAGTGTCTATGTTAATAGAGAAATCAAAAATAAGATTACAGAAGATGAGTTAAGACTGACTCTGATTAACTTGAAGGAGGGAAAGGCGATGGGAGAAGATAACCTTCCAACTGAAGTAATTAAAAGAGTTGTTGATCTTCGTCCGAGTTGGGTTCTGGATGTGCTTAATCACTGCCTCTCGATTGGGAAGTTTCCTGATAAATGGAAAATAGCAAGAGTTGCACTGATACCTAAACAAGGCAAAGACCCTCAAAATGCTAGCTCTTACAGACCTATTTGCCTTCTTAATATCTTTGGAAAAATCCTTGACAAGATTTTGACAAATCGTCTGGTGCATTATTTGGAGATTAACAGCATTCTCAGCACGAATCAATTTGGATTCAGGAAGGGTATGTCAACAGACAAAGCCTTGAATAAGATATTGAGTTATGCAGAGGAAAATGCCAAGACTAAGAATCTCACTGTAATAGTCTCATTGGATTTCAGTAATGCATTTAATAGTGTTAATACCGTTAAACTTGCAGAAATTATCCAGCATCTCTCCCCTTCCCTTGATATAAAGCATATTTTGTGTGACTTCTTGAAAAATAGAACCGTAAAACTTACGAATGGCGAATTATATAATTACAATGTGGGCATCCCGCAGGGATCAAGTCTCGGACCAATTCTTTGGAACTTATACATGAATGATGTGCTTAATTTGGATTACGACGACTTTAAAATACAGGCCTATGCGGATGACATTGTTATTTATGGTAAAAGCCGTACAGCATATAGCTTCGAAAACTTGGTTTCAAAGCATCTTGACAACATCGCGGAGTGGGCTGAAGATAAAGAACTGGTCTTCAACATTACAAAGTGTAATTATACCATAATAACAAAAAATACCAATATTTCAAGACATCCTCCGATAAGAATGAAGGGCAACAGCATTAAGTATAGCGAAAACTTGAAATACCTTGGCATAGTTATAGATACGAAACTGACTTTCATTAAACATTTGAATTTAATCAAAAGTCGTATCATTGGTGTCATTGGTAAAATGAAAAGGATTTATAGGGTGAACTGGGGCCTTAAGGCTGAGGTTGCCAAGATTCTGTACCACGGTGCAACAGAAAAGATTATCTCCTACGGTAGTAATGCCTGGTACAATGGTACTAAAAAGCAGAATGAAAAAATCCTACAGCTTCAAAGAATCGCACTCCTCGCTATCACGAGATGCTATAGCACTGTTGCTACCGTAGCCCTCCAAGTATTGGCTGGCGTTCCACCTTTGGATAAGACAATCAAACATAATTGGGACATTTTTCAACTGCAACATGGTAGAAGCTTGAATATTGACGGTGTTGTTCTCCATGGCGTTGACATTGAACTTAAAACTCAGGCATGGGTTGATCCCTGCGAGCAAGTAATCATTCCCTGGACAATCTCGAACGGAGAACATAGTGGTTGTGTTTACTTTACAGATGGTTCGAAAATGAATGGACAAGTGGGGGCTGGTGTTGCAGCCTACTATAACCGAATTCTTATCAGATGTCAATCCAAGCGTTTGGCTGACCACGCTACCGTCTTCACGGCCGAGTTGATCGCCATTAACATCGCAATCGATATGATTATTGAAGATAAGTGTACAATAGCCACCATAGTAAGTGATTCACAGAGCGCTATTCAGGGAATTACCAACTATCAGTACTTTGAGAATTTGACGCTGAATATTAAACAGCGTATCCTTGATCTGAAAAGTAACAATATTGAGATTAAACTTGTCTGGATCAAGGCACATGTAGGACACACAGGTAATGAAATGGCAGACAAATTAGCAAAAGATGCTACCACAAAATCTCATATTGATTGCTATACCAAAGTGCCAATTAGCCTGATCAAAAACAAACTAAAAACTTTGACTTATAAAGAATGGCAAAATCTCTGGGATAACTCTGAAAAGGGTAGAAGTACCTACGCTATACTACCCAAAGTAAGGAAGAGCTCATTATATTGCGATTTCTACCTCAATCAAATAATAACAAGTCACGGAAGCATTCCAGAATATCAACTAAGATTTCATAAAAACAACAGTCTTTGTGGTTGTGGTATCGTTGGTAACAGATGGCACGTGTTGTACGATTGCAAAGACTATGAACATCTTAGAGACAGACTTAAATCAAGCAATAACATTAGTGACATTATTACTAACTCGGACATTGCGAATGAAGCAAAATCTATTGTTAAGATTGCTTTGGAGAAGTATATCAAGTAAAACACTACTCTGCGAACTCTTGATTGGGGACTTATTGCCTGCTGCTCCTGTGCACCTTTTGATGTTGTTTTGTTCATACTATTATGTGATTGTTCAATTACTTTGCATTAATATTCTGTAAATTGTTACTTTGGTTCTACTAATACTTCAATATTGCACTGATTTTATAATGTTTTTCTATGATAAGATTTTTTTACTACTATGTATTGATTTTTAAATACTGTCCTTACTATTGTATTTTTATCATGTCTTAAGTGTATTTTAAATAGTGACTTTTTAATATGAACTTTAAACTAAAAAGTTGATGAAATTGATTTCCCGTATGAGCCCTAGGGCTCGGGCCGGGTACGAAACTCTATTTGAATCAGCTCTAACATTAATGGCAATTTACCTAGATGCAGCATAAAAACTTTAGATTATTTATTTAGTTACAAGTTTACCCAAATGTTGGTCTTAAAACGCGTATTTATATCTTAAAAGTATAGTTTTGCTGGAAGATGGAACAATCGATTCTTAGTTTAGGAATCGTCATTTTTAGCTTTTTTTTCCACGGTCCCTGTACGGGAAGTTTCACGACGACTTATTTGGAGACTAATCCACCACCTAATCAGTTGTAAAAGCTTTTCGCAGCCAGCAATCGCTGTAAAGGGACCGCGAAACAGAGCCTTTAGAGATACGCCTCTCTGCTTCTGAGGTTCCTAACTTGGGTTGGTAGGAGTATGTTGCGGCGACGTCTGTAGTTTAATCCCCGTCCTTTCTCCCTTTTTTTCTTCCCCTTTTGGTTCTATTTATCATCGCAGCGTCCACTGCTGCTTTTCCCATTCAAACTTCCGAAGAAGTGTCTGGTGCAGTTTTTGAAAAGCGATTCCCATTTTTATGGTTCCGGATTCGTAAAAATTAACACTGTGCTGATCAAATTTTCGTGTTATCAATCACTGCTGGAATAAAAGTAGCCGCTCCGTGAATGGTGCCAACAATAAAATAATTGTTCAGAAGTTTTATTTGATCTGGTGTCAAGAAAACTACCCGATTAGAACAATATATGGGTCTGTCGAGTTGGGAACATAATAATAAGCTCATCGAGGAGTTAATGAGCTTCTCTTATCGCAAAAATGCACTCTTTAGTTTCGTAATGTTTCTAAATGAGTGTAGATTTATTTGATGGGGTTGAAATAATTACCTATTATTGAATTTATGAAATTAAAAAAAATGGAACAGCACTAAAGATAAATATACAATGTTAATTATGTACATTGGAGAAATTTTGGCTTATGACACTTTTTTTTTTATTTTTGAAGAACACAAAGTCTGC
Organism: Hylyphantes graminicola; assembly: GCA_023701765.1. Lineage (NCBI taxonomy): Eukaryota > Metazoa > Arthropoda > Arachnida > Araneae > Linyphiidae > Hylyphantes > Hylyphantes graminicola. Next base: position 43,948,528 of record CM043123.1, read on the forward strand.
ATGTTATCTATTATTAACCGGTTTTTTAATTGAATTAAATACATTTACATAAAATTTACTGAATAGTTAAAATTTTATTTTAAAGCTAAAATACGTGTTGATTATTTATGAGAATCAAGATTAAATTTGTTTTTTATGTCGTTCATTTGGCATTGATCTATATAATGAAGATTTCAATAAAAAATTTATTTAACATAAAATATCTTTAAATTGAATATAAAATTGCTTTTTATTGTATATCTTTTAGTTAAGGTTATTTCAATTTTGTAATTCTTTTTATTTTACTAATGAAAATTTAGAGTATAAGACTCATTCACCTTTAGTGTAAAGTAATAGTATGTATTTTAGTGTCATTCAAAAGATTCATTGTGAGATGTACACTTTTCCAAAATCAGTCATTGGCTAACTGCTAAAAAAGAGTGGTAAATATGCTAATTTCTAAATTGTTTCAAATAAATAGCTTTATACTAATTTATTTATATTCATTTGCTAGCAATTTAATTTTCATCGTCAAACACTTACCTCTTTATCATCAATCTATGTACATTATTTAAAAAGATTTACAGAATATTAAAAATGAACGTATACTTAATACAAATGACCCATGAAACGCTGTGAAATTAAATTTTTATTTTCTTATATTTACACTGTAAATATCTTTATGCGCGAATATTTTTCTTTGATTATTGACATAATATTTTGAGCCGATAAAATAAAATTCAACGCTTCTGCACCGTTAAGACGCATTTTTCTTCCCAAACTTATGGAGTAATTTTTCTCCGAGACTCAACGTTAATGGGATTAAGTAAGGAACACATTAATTATCTTCAATAAACCCTACAGGGTAAAGGGTATTTTAGTTAAGTATTACTTCACTTTAAAATACCTAAGGTAAAAAAAGCACGGTTCTGTAGTTTATTTTCTAAGCTTACTTTAACATAATAAAGGCACTTCAAGGGATAAATACTTTACGATGTAATAAAAATTAAGGGTGTATTTTTGATATTAACTTTGGATACAAAAATTAAAAAAGTTCGCTTTTAATATGGTTAAAATATTATGCATTACTCTCAAGATATATACAATGTGTACATCAGTAATACTTAATGAGTATTCTTTAAATATTTATAACCATGTTTCATTGAGAAACGTGATCAAAAATTAGTGAAATAATATTGCATTTTTTATTTTAACACGCTTTACTTTGCGAAACTAAAAAACATATTTATAATTAATAATATAATTATATAATTAAAAATATTTCTAAAGAAAATTTGCATAAAAAAAATCCCGATGCAGGTAGTTTTGAGGGTTAAATACTGAATTAGCTTTCGAGTCAGATTTTTTAAGTGAGAATATTTTAATAAATAAAAGTTTAAGAATATTTCTTAATTATATATTAAACCAAAAATATGTTTCATTTATATTAGAAATTATTGAAGCTGTTAGATTTTATTTTGAGAATTATATATATATATTTTAAAGTTCAGGCATGTGGTCATTCGTAGACCTACAATTCCTAAATTTTATAGCGCATTAGTTTTAAACTTAAACTTTATTTTAAATCCCAAAGAAAAATTTTAAATACTCGCTTCTAAAAAAACTCCAGACAGCCAAACCATCTCCCAACCTCAAATCCCATTTTTTCCCAACTGCATTCCATTGTGAAAAATGTCAAACTTTTCGGGTAGCAGGTGTCTTAAGCCGACGTCTTCCCGAACTCCAAGACCCTCTAAACCATCGGTCGCATTTCCTATTTGTAAAAAAAAGATACTCCAGAAAAGATACCACGAAAAGTCAGAGATCATAAACAATAGATACCTTCGTTATCATCTCATACATTCCTTAGAACTTTGGTCAATGTAATATTTGAGGCCGTAGAAAGTTGGGCAAGCTCAGGTGTGGGAATAGATCATTGAATTGATCGCAGATTTATTTTGTGCTGTGTGAATGGACCTTTTTTCCCGTACTTACCATATTCAGTAACTGTTGTATTTTTGAGTGTTTGATGTTTTCAGAACTGTGAGAAATGTGGACCATAAGATTTTCCGTGCATGAATATTTGAGTTTTGATAGGTAGAGCTATGGATATTTGTTATTAAAGCATATTTAAAAGCATTAGCTTATGAGTTAATATTTGATTTTGGTATTTTTTGTTACTTAAGTAAATTTCTAATTCGATAAGTATAATTAACAAATTAATAACGGATGGCAAAAAAAATTGTCATTGATGGTGTTAATGGTAATAATGTATCATTTCCGGCTGCCTATTTCTAGCCTCCTTCAAGAGCTTTAACACAGCTAAATAATCCTCGTAATTTAGAACCCTGGTCAAGTGACGAAAGGCGTTAATGATATTTACAAGACCGTTGTAAATAGATTATAAGCTAAAAATACAGTTCACATATATTTACACATTTTACTAGTTTCACAGTTCCGTATTATTTTGAGATACAAAACTTAAATAAATTGACAAATATATTTACAAAACTCAACTTTATTTATGCACTATTATTTTGCAATACTAACGTCATTTGTTTTTTATGATTTAATTTGCTTAATTTGATTAATTTATTTTCAGACATTTTTTTTTTTAAATACCCCTCAACCGAGTACATTATAAATGATAAAATCGTACCAAAATAACTATATGATTTGCAACGCCATTAAAAAAATCAACTTTATAAAAAGATAATTTATGTAATTTATTTTATAGAGGCATGTCAAAAATTGTGTTTTATTTAATTGAATAATATTGGGAACATCTGTTTAGCGATGAGTTATTATCCAGAAAAAGGCAATGCAAAGTTTATTTTGTTTTTATAAAGAACCAAACAATTATCCGAAAGCTTGAAAATTAATAGTTGGATTAAGAGGATTAATTGGATAATTAATAGGATTTGGAAAATAAAAATTACGATCACGGATCAAGTTCATATTGATGTCGATTTATGTTTTATAAGAGTGTGAATCATACAACGTGTCTTAGATTTTGGAATTAACATAAACGAATATAATTCTTTGTTTCTTGTATAATGATAGATAACGTTAACATAAGCTCCTTACCCTGTAAAAAACTAAATGTTTTTAATACTTTAAAAATATATTTTCATCGTAGTGACAGTGGGTGTTCGCTAATATATATTACATGAAAATGAACCACATTTCATTTTTACGTAACAGCAAATGAAAAAAAAAAACACATTTCATTATTACGTAACAGCAAAAAGGATACAAGAAAACAAGCGTTATGTGAATCTTCTGTAAAGGATTCACATAACGCTGATCGTAACTGTTCAATCCATGATTGATCTTTTCCTCATGTTTCGAGTGTAATTGATACGACATCGATGGAAATGTAGCTTTGTTTTGTGAGTTTTTGTTTTGGGAATCACTTTTTGAGTTTAAATGTTTTGCTGCTTCGCCTCGTTTCTGAACCATTAAATAAAACCATTGTCTTTTTTATTTATTTCTAAAAGAGCCATTTCTGCAACTTAGCAGAAAAGAGAACTATACCATAAGCATCGATATTTGATATTGTCTGTTATTCTTTTTAAGATTTGGATTGATAGGGCAGTTATTACTAAGAGCAATGTGTTCTGTTCGGATATGATTGAAAGAAATTTAAAATTTGTTATTGATGTAGTTTAAATACTTAAATATTTGAAAGAGGATGCAGGATAAATCATTTATATTGTAACAAACCGGTACAATTACAAATGTATAATAACACAAATTCATAACTGAGACACCATTTTATACAGACCTTGAAATACCACTGTGGATAATTTACTGCTCTACTGCTTGGAATAAACTTAGAATCTTGCGCATTACGATTAATTCAGATACGTCAAATACTTATTTAATAAACATAAAATATTAAAAAACTGGTCTTTAAATTTCAATTTAGATGGTAAAAATTTGTATAACGCCACGTAAAACCAATTAGTGGAAAAAATTAGTATTTTTTAAAAAGTCAATTGATCCCCAGCATTGCAATATACCTAAAACAAATCAGATGGAAATTGAATATTCCATCTTCTTAATTAAATAAATGAGTCTACATCAGTTTTGAGAACCTATAACAGCGAGAGTTTTTTAAACTATAATTACAGTTTTCAAGAGTAATACCGAAAAACAAACATAAAATTGCCTCCAAACCACTTTCAAAGTCCCCAATCAATGAAATATATTGTCTTTCCTATAAGATAACTGTCGAACTAGTTCGGAAGAATGTGTCACAAGCAATAAACGAAGCGCCACCGTCCAGTGACAAAAATCGTGGTATTCATTTTTTACTTATTACGTGAACTCTAACAAGGTTTGTGAAAATAAATCACTCTTTGGGAATATCCTCACATGACGCGCCTCAGCCACATCCAATTAGCCTAACAATGAAGACTCTGCTTGCATAGCAACAGCATCGAAAACAAACTTTCCTATTAAGGAGGAACTTTGGGTAAGAGGAATCAATGGTTTAATCGCTGAAGTTTTCTTTGGTTTTCTTTTGCGGTCTTTGCGCTCGATATCTAATAGAGAAGTTACTGTAATAATAGATTTTACTTTTTTGTTAAATTCTAGCTTTTCAGGCAGATTAGATAAAAAGGCAATGCAATAGAGTAAATTATAGATAAGACAAACCACAAACTGATATTTTATTGTACTTGTTTGCTCAATAAAAAATAGTTTAGTTTTTTGTGGAGTAAATTGGGTGATTTTTATTTTTTACGTCGTTCTTTCATGCAGATAACATGAATTGTCTGACTACTGTCAGACGATCTGATTATTAACAACAACAATAACTTAAAATTCTAAGAAAAACCTAAAAATCGGAAATAAATCGTTTAATCCTGAAACGCTTGCGATTTATAAGAGTAACGTTCCGATTTTTAGTCTTTTAATTATTTTTTTTGTGTGTGTATTCAGTACTGAATAGCTTTTTATTTTGAATAATTTATATGAATAATAACACTTTATTATTCTTTAAGCAATTTTCCTAATGTGTAAACGTTGTATACATAAAATAAATGTTTAATGTAACAGTTATTGTATTTCTGTGCCAGTTATTTTTAGCATCCCCCAATTCAACTACCGTGCGAATACACCATTATTCAGCACCGAAAGTTATTTAAATATCAATATTCACATCACGCACTTTTCGTTGTGGATTGTATTTCAATTCCAAAAGAAAAGGACCGAATCTGACGAATGATTAATGCCTTAACAATATTAATATTTCATAATATATTACAGAATTCGTGACTCCTAATACTCAACCTATCTCAAATGTTATCGGTTTTTTCTAGCAACAATTACAAAATATTAATTTTAATATTTAAAACGCAATGTTTACGTTAGGCTTAATGTTAAAAAAGTATCGATGTAATGTTATTAAAACTAAAGGTCATTCCTTAATTTTGCTTTAGTAGCAAATATATCTGAAATGTTATCGACTTTTTATAGCAACAATTACAAAATATTAATTGTAATATAGGTTTAGTCAAAATGAATAGGGCAATAGTTGATGTGTTGATAGTTTATCTGTCCATACGTAGCTGTAGTTTGGTTACAATGAATATACATTCGTCTAAGAATAGTTTTCTTATTGTCCTATTCATTTTGATTAACCCTGTATTTAAAACGAAATGTTTACGTTAGGCTTAATGTTAAAAATTATCGATGTAATGTTATTGAATGTAAAGGAAATATCTTAATTTTGCTTTAGTAGAAAGTTATTGATAAACACAAGAAAATAGCTGTTTTGGTGCCTCATGTTTTAGAAATAATTTTTTTATACTTGGGTGAATGATTCTTAATATCAAATCAGTTTTTCTCTAACAGTTTTACCTTTTGAGAGATTCAGGTTTTTTTTAAGTTCAAGAAATGCTTTTAAAATGTCATATTTTAAATGTCATGTTTAAGCTACTTCAAACGTTAATGACACAATGACTTTGTCTTGAAAAAATTTCAACTTCCCATTTTCAGGTAAAAAGTCGTATTCTGACAAAACCATATGGGGAAATCGTAAATAAACCGCGTTTAACTGAAAAAACTATGTAATAAATATTTTATTTTCAGAAAAAAAACCTGATGTAATTATTTTTAGAGCACTTGTTGTACGTCAAAAACCTTCATGGTGAAAAGGAGATGAAAATCTTATTTCATATTTAGAATGATCTACCCACATTTCAGCATAGTCAGGTCGAAAATACTAAGCTCACAGAAATAATATCTTGTATCTCAGTGTAGTTAAAACTTAAAATGTATTATGTTTAAAAACCCCAACTAGGCATGCATTTTCGGATCTAACTATGTATTTAAAAAAATTGATGCTCTCTCTCGTTAATTTTTCGATTATTTCTCACATTGTAAATACTCGCATCCATTCGCTGAAGGGGAGTCTCGGATGGATGTTTGGGTCAAAAATATGGAATTTCTGTTTTTTTTTAATCTGTATATCTTAGCTTTAAATGAAGACCAAGATTGTCGATTTCTGTTTAGTAGTTTTCTTTTTTATAAGAATTTTTCAGAAACTGTCTATCAGTTTTTACGTATACCTCAATTTTCTTTTGTGTTTCCTAAAATGTAAGGTTTTACAACTGTTAGGAAGATTTTTTTCAGGAACTATGAATGTTTTATTATTTCTTCCCCTTTAATAACTATTTGATTAGAACTTGGGAATTTTAAATATCTCTGCTAAAAAAAGGATTTAACTTTAAATCGGATTTTTTGGGGATTTTTTAAATACATATTCTAAAACAATCACTGAAAAGTATTTTTTATACTGTGAATTATCCTCATTTTAATTCAAAGAGCTATATGTAAGAAACAAACTATAAAAAATCATAAAAAATCAATCATAATAAAACAAACTATAAAAATATCAATGATATCTCATACAGTTCCTGAGAATTTTTTTCCTAAAGTTAGTAAAACTAACATGGGCGAGATAGAACCATCCGACTCCCCTTAACGTGTATCACGTGGACACGTGTTCTTGCTTTACGCGTGAGGATAACAACACATTCAATAGAAAATTGCAACAAAATTTCTAATTACTACTGAATACCATGTTCTTTCTCGCATTGTAAACATTCACATCCATTCGCTTCACGTGGACACGTTTTAATACTTTACGCGTTAAGATAAAGACACATTCAATGGATAATTGCAACAAAATATCTAATTGCTACAGAATATCATTGTGTTTATATAACATTGGTGACCTCGGAATATAACGCAGCAGAGGGCACAGAGGAGATTTGAATATAATTTTTCTCGCATTGAAACTGTTATTAAGAACTCGAGAACGGCATTGCTATTCCTCGAATACAATAATGCTATTGCGTCATTAGCAAAAGGTGTATGTACTTTTCTTTGCCAATGTCTATAACGAACTAAGGTTGATAATAACGTGTATAATAGTCACGAGAATGCTGAACATTCGCAAGCTCTCAAAAGTCCCAAAAAATTATTTCCTTACGTTTTGCTTGCCAAGTAGTCACGTTGAAATTTAACTTGTCCTCAACAGAAAATAAAATAAAGATTTAAGATTTATAAGATTAATAAATTTATTTTATTTATTAAAACAAACTTTGTTCTCAAAACTGCTTTTTTTGGTTAAAAATATAAAAAAATAAATATTCTTACACTGCAATTTTTTTTGCTTAAAAATCCTTTATTTTTTTGACATGCAATATTTTTAAATGTATGTTGGTTTAATTAAAATTCACAATACAATGCAAGTTTAGGGAAATACATTTCTATTTTAAATGAGAGTAAACGAGCTTTTTATTTCTACTCTTACCTTGAGTTTGTAAAAAAATGGGTGAATTGATTTATTGTTTCTGTCACTAACACAGTTAATTATTATTAACCCATTTCTTACCTACAGATATCAACGCTTATTAAAATTTTCTTGAACTAAAAATAATTTTGTTACTAATTAAATTTCTAATTTTTCTTTCCTAAATATTCGCCAAAAATAAATGTCAAACAAATGCATCATTTAACAGAACTCATTTTGCACAAATCCATAATCCATGTAATTAAAATATTCTTCTATTAAAATGAATACTGATATTAAACAAACCCTGAAATTGATAAAAAAAAATGACAGTTCATCAATCCCCTTCAAAATCACCAAGACCTAAAGCAGCCTTCAACAGTGTCAACTCAATCAAAAAGAAACACCCAAACACTGCCATTCATTCCCTAAGACATCGAAGCAAGGACTGGAATTAGATTTGTTAATCTACCCTGGTAAAGATTCCCGACATTTCCTTCACTTCTAGAAATACATCTAAAAAATAAATTGAAGTGGGGTAATGAGAACTGCCCCCTCCCCCCTTCTTCCCCCACATCCCCCCGCCTCCACCAGATCTCGCTCCGAGCTTCGATCGGAAAGCTTTCGTTTTCTATCCGTCGATCCCACAACTGGACTCTGCCGCTTACTCTCCAAAACTCCCGGCTTCTTATTTTTCTGTCTCAAGACATGTTTTGAGTTTGGACACTTGAGTTTACTTTTTCCTGGCTCGTCTTATTTGAGAGTTTGACTCGTCAACGCAATTTGGCTATTTTTGTTGCTTGGTGCTTTGTTGAGATAACTTTGTTTTCAGCGTTTGATCAACTGCCGACACGTTTTTCTTTGAGAATAAGCTGCTATACATCGCCAGTCAATGGTAAGTTTTGAAATTAAAAAAATATAATGGTTTATTTTATATACGCTTTACCATATTTTTTTTCTGGTCAGGGTAGTTCTATGTTACTTAGCATACTAGTAGTAGATGACATTCAAGATTAAGTTTCCAATTTTAATTAATTGTACCAATATTGTAAAATATAAGTTCGTAAATAACATTTTTTATGTTTAGAATATAATAATCAAATTTATATAAACTTTTTGTTTTTTACGAAAACAAATCGATGGTCAAAATTTGCATTTAATATTTATCATAATTTACTTTCATTTTCGTTTTATTTGTGCTCGTATAAATTTCCAATCAAGTTGTTTGTATAAATTTCCATTAACAAACAATTCCATTTGTATAAATTTTCAGTTTATCTTTTCCAATTAGTTGCAAAAATAACTTTTCATTTAAAATTACTTAAAGTCAAACAAACTTACAAGTCTAGCCTCGAGAAATCCTTTTCAAAGTTGTTATCCGAACTTATCTTTCAAAAGTTTTTTAAACTGTTGTTTAATTAGTTACTTTAGGTTATATTTTAAGCCTTTCAGATATATTTTGTTATTTTGTATCATAAAGTAGCGTTTTGACAGGAATAGTTGCGAAGTTTCGGTTTACGATTCGCATGCTTTCGTGTGTGGATGCAATTCCCGAACTTTCAGTCACGTGTCCGTACGTTTATTCAAACTTTGAGTTAGGGAAGGATGTTACAGTAATAGATTTATTTCTAGAACGTAGAGGGGGCTGGTAAATAATAAAATGGGTGTTCTTGGCGATTCTTTACTATAGTGATAATTCATAAGTTGTTTTTCGAAGTAAATGTTGCACAAAAGCTTATCCCAATTATTTTAAATGCCGAAGAGGCTTTTTTGTGTGCTTTTTGATACAGGCATTTTACTCTTTCGTTTTTTTTTTTTTTTTACTTTCTTGATCTTCAAATCAAGTTGTGGCTATTTGTTCATTGTTATGTATATCTTGTAATATTTTGCTAATAACTTTAGCTAAACAATATATTAGAAGAAATCGGTTGAATTAAAATAATTACAAATAATATAAATTTTTTTTCGTTTTATTTATCAATTCTATTTTCTTGTTGTGCAATTTCTTTTAAATTAATGGCAAGTAAAAGATATAATTTAACACACCAAGTTGTTTAACAATATTGTTCATTAAGATTGAATGCTTTGGTATTGATTAGTAAGTCGCTTAAACAACAGGTAACAAATTAAAATAGTTTACCCCAATTTATGTAGTGCTGTTGGTTACTTAGTTAGCTGTATTCGATATTTTGAAACTATAAGCAATGTCAAAACCACAAAATGAGCAAAAGAGCAAACATGATTAACAATATTTTCGAAAAGTCAAAATAAGGGGGACTGGTGCAAGTTTTCCCATGTGATAATTTGTTTACCTGGCCTTACATTGGAAATATAGCCTTTAGGACTGGTGGTTTAGTTTCTAATAATTCAATAATTAATTTCAATAAATCAATTCCTTATTTCAAATAATTTAGTGCACTAGATAACACCGATTTTTTTTGCTGTTACCTTCAACAATACTTTAGGAAACATCTAGAAAGGAGTTCCATATATTGAGTTCATAGTGATCCAGATGATAACGACTTATATTGAAATTTGTGAAATTAAAGTTGATATAAGTAAATTTGTTTATTAATATTTTTTTTATTTATTTTCTAGGTATGAGCATTCTTCTTGGTTAATATAGTTTACTGTAAATGTGTATAAAATTAACTATTTTTTGCGTCTGTTAAATTATATTGAGGGTAATTCAAAAATGTAACCCATTAAATTTTCACAGAATTCGAAAAAGTACTCCGTATAAAAAACACGTTCTCCATCTTCCTTTGCTTTCTCTCCTTATCTGCCAAAAACTTATGTAATTTTTGGAAAAGTAGTAATGCTAGTTCATAGATAAAGTTTCATGAAGTCAATGATATCCTATTTTTCGCAGAATTAATAAAATTTAAATATATACAATGAAAAAGAACAAAAATGGTAGGGGAGCCCATTTCTCTCCTATTAATTAAATCTAAAAATCTTAAATTATCAGTTATTTAAGGAATATTTTTCAACTTTTTCACTGCTCTTGGATACAATCTTCAGATATCACGTCTAACACGAACAATGCAGGGTGACGTCGCTAGTATAAATCGTGGTGGATTTCTAGTGACATTTTCTTCCTTTCTAGAAATCCTACCAAGAAAGAACTTCGGGCTGGACAATAAGTCTTACAATCTTTTTTTATCGTTGATTTTATTCCAAGTATTGTAGGGGTTCAATTTCGTTTGATTGTACTCATAGTATTATAATATACATAATAAATTTATTCTATTTAAAAAGATTGTATAAACGTTTAGAATTTTTTTAATCAACTTAACAATTTTTAAAAAATATTCGCTAATCCATAATTGATAAATGAATATGTAAAATTATTGACATACATATTAATATTTCTTTAAAAAAGAATTATGAAATGATCCTTTTTTTTATTTTTATCTGTCGAGAAATAATTATTATCGGTAATGAATTTTATTAATAATCAGTCCGATAAAAGAAAAAAAATAATAACTATGAAAAATATAATTTTAAACACTAGTTTTACCCTTGAACTTATGGATATTTTATGGAAAGTAATTTATTGCAGTGTTTATTTCCTGTTTTAAGATGACTATTTTTGACCCTTATCTAATATATAATTTGTTTTGTTTTCAATCCATTTTTTTTATCTATGTAATAAATAAAATTCAAAAGCTCACAATTGGTATTTTGTTACATTTCAAAATTGCAGAGTCGATCGTGTTTGATTAAGATGGTTAAATAATGTCATGTTTGGATATCTCAATGATTATTTTTATTATTGTCGGTTGGCATTGTTCGGTTATTACATGGCGTGAAATACTAAAATTTTTTACCTTAATGGTCAAATAGCTAATATTTTGAATTTGTGGATAAATCTTTATTTCTTAGGAAAACTGTAAATTATGCATTGATTAGTATCACTGGGAAATACACATTTTTATGACTTTATTTTGAAGTACTTACAACTTTGTAAGTACTTCAAAACACAAAACGTTGTACAAATAAAGTTACATGACTTCATTAATGCGTAAAAACAAACAATACCAATAACACTTGCTTTTCCAAAAAAAACCTGTTAAATGTAAAGATTTTATTAAAATTGGTTATTTTGTACTGGGGGGGGGGGAGAGTCTTCGTTTATCCAGATAACATTATACATTCACAGAAAAACAACCTAGGTTTATCAAAAATAAACTCAATTCTCTGAAACTTCAAACGCGCCTAAAAGATACTTACCTATAAACCCTTTATGTTTCTAGAAAAATAAAAGCATAGTTCACCAATAAAACACAATAAATAAATGTAATGGTTTCAACACGTACATTTTAAAATAAGAACTTTGTATGAAGCAGCGAAATACAGTACGGTTCATGCCATTTACTATAATTTCCGCTATCTTCGTATTTAATTCTTTCACGATAAGGTACAAGGTCAGTACGTGTCAGGAATTTATTCTAAAACCTGAAACGTTTCTCCAACTTAATTTAAATATTTCGATAGCTAAAAAAGCTACCCCGAGCTCTTTTAAAAATAAACACAAAATCACAAAATAATGATTCAGAGATTCAAAGTTATTTTACTCCAGTTTGTGAAAATAGCCGTTCCCTGAAATATCTAAATCCTAAACAGCATGAAGCAATACCACCTTTAACAAAAGCCTCACATGCAGCTCACGTCCGCTGGTAAATCGGATCGGGCTGAATTTTTACCCGGTTTTGAAGGCCCCTGGTCTCCGATGCGTTTGCATATTCATTTGGCCCTCTTTGTCCCCATTAACAGATTAACTTGATTCGCTTCTCGAGGTTAAGGGACTGTTTTGGAATTTTAAACAGTCGTTTTGTCTTGGCCCTTTCGTCGCTCTGTCCGAGTTTGCGTGCGTCCTATTTTAGAAACATGCAAGATTTGTCCCGATTGGAAAGATGGCGCGATTACAAAGGAAGTCGGAACTATGTTGTGTCAAGTAATTTGAACATTGTTACGCTTTTTAGTTATTTGAATGTTTCGGTAAAGTTTTTTTTCTTGCTCAACAAAAATAGCCGCTAGTTTGTTCACATAAAAATTTGTTAAGTTTTTGAAAAAGTTTAACTTTTAGCCATTTTTAATGTGTTCAACGAATATATTTTGGGACTTATTAACTTTTCTTAAATACGTCTTTCAGTAGCGAACAACATAACAAAAGTTAGCTTGGGATTCTTCAATGCGATAAATGGGTACGTAGATCACTACATGGAGTATAGTTTTCTAAACTACATAAAAAATATGTATTTTGTTAAAAATAACTAATTTACAATGTATTATGAAATTTTTGCAAACATAACCAAAGCATTAATTTATTTGTGACCAATTATGAAATCTTTATACACCTTACTATGGTCACAATTTCTTAAGGTATCCGACTACATTTCGAGCAATTTTTTTTAAAAACCCAAAATATCAACTGCAAATGCAATAAAAAGGTAAAATATGGTATTGAAACATGAATTTAACACAAATTAGAACTTTAAAATTTTTATTTTTAACAAAAATGGAGATTTTTAGTGAAAATTTAACACAATTTTGCTAAAACGGCTTTTGATGCAGAAGAAAAGATTATCAATGTAATGATTTAAAATTTTAACCACACCTTCCTAACATACTTATAAGTGTAATGAACTAAAAGCTAATTGATATCATAAAAAATGGGAAAATTATAAGGTGTAATGTAAATTTTCATAAAAAAATCAAATAATTTCAAGGTTATTTTTGAATCATAGATCAATAAATATTTAAAATATGTACTTACATGCAAGCCTTTAGTTCATTACATTCTCTGGACTATAACGAGTCACCATATAAAATTTCAGACAGTTATATTGAATACTTTTTGAGATAGAGCGATAGCCGTATGGTAAAGTTAGTGAAAAAACAATTCTTCAGAAAACGCGATCAAAGTAAAAATTTCAAAATAGTCACTAATGCAACAAGTAAATGTCGTTCAATTGCCTCCTGCCTCATATAACAACCCTTCAGCCTCTTCTGTCTTCATGAACTTTTTCTTTTTTTTGGCACGCAGTTTTTTTCTAAGGGTTTTAGCTGTTGGCAACGAATGTCGCCTTGAGTCATGTATGCGCTCCTTGTCAATGGTGCTCAGTCCTTTTATTGTGAAGGGCCCAGGAGCTATTCCTAGAGCTTCTAGGACAAAAAGGGTACTTGCTGCACCATCGTTGAAATGCAGAACTGCTAGGAAAGTGCCCAACTCCAACGTACTTAGTTCGACAAAAACTGTCTTGGGGATCATTTGCCACAGGAGACCATTAAAGCTTTCATTTTGATTTTGCGTCATTCCGTGCATACACTTACTTAAAAGTTCTCGGCTACACAGATCCATATACTTCGGTTTGACAACATTAATAATGTGTTGAGGTAGACCAGCATTGCGTTCATTATATTGTTTACCGAGTGCTGCATTTCTTTGGAATTTGCACCAACTGTCCTGGCCGGTAGGACATTGTCCATGCATTGGTCGCTTTTTCGAGGAACAGCAATGGAAGAAAGCGGCAATTACTGTACTCTGCAGTTTTGCTAGATCTCCTTTATGGCTTCGTATGGCAATACCATAATAGTTTTGTAGCTTATCGATAAAGGGATCTGACAATTTTCCTTTTCCGCCAAGACCTTTATGCACCTTTTTCAGTTTTCGCAGTCGATTGCCAACCCTTTTCTGTACATGCCCAATGCACTCTAGTTTTGTCACAGAACCTACTCCGTACATGTCCTTCACCATATCGTAGCCTTTGCTGTCACCATCCCCATAGTAGTCAGTGTATTGCAGTAGCCGAGTTGCCTCGGAACGTTCAAATATTCGAAAAGCACCAACGGTTTCGATACTAGATGCTGATCCTTTGTGACGATAACACTTATGTTTCTTATTGGTTTTGTTTACAGCATTCACTTCACAAAAGCGACAACGTTGAGACATCACCTCAACGTCAAGGACCTTTCCATTTATAACTGAAATTGCAGTTACACAACCATTCAGAGAAGAATAGCCGCGCTTTTGCCAAGTACCATCAACAGATACTCCGCACTTGGCCACAACATTAACTCCTTGGCGTATTTCTTCTGAAGCTTTCTTCATCGAAGAGACTGCCTTTTCTTTTGCCACCAACAGCAGCTTTTCTTCTTGTTTGCGAAACGCTTGTTTGGAAATGAAAGGCATGTCCATAATACTCAACAGTTTTTTACCTGCAGAATAGCCTTTGCCAATCAAACGAAGACCAAACACCAAGCAGAGATTTATGGCACTCAGGCTTTTGGATCTAGTATTTACCGTGCCCAGATGTTTAACTTTCTTAGATGAAGAAAAGGCTTTTGAAAAAAGACAATCCTTACAACTCAGCTCAAAGTGCGAATTTAATCCAAACCTTGATTTTTCTTCCAGATTCAGGCTATCACACTTGCACACAGGACAACACAATATAGAAAACACGCTGATTAAAATGCTCAAATCGAAAATTCTATTACCTAAATTTGATTCTTCTGTCATGTTGCTAGCATTTTCATAAATGAGCGGGTTATTGTGCAATTTTGAAGAACTAACTGTTTTCGGCTCGCTTTCAATTTTGGCCTTCTTTTCAATCGAAAAGCGATTTCCAGCAAACTTTCTCTTTTTACGCGAAGCATTCCTATTATGTCCCATAACTTTTGGCAAAATCAGGAATTGTGATAATAAACAGAAAAGAATTCGAAGAATAAAAATTCAGCAAGAAATTTTAGCATGCGGTCTCAAAAAAATAAATACTCACGAATTATAAACATTAGAATGTTGCCAAACTGAAACAACAAATATATATTTTACTGTGGCTTTGTTCTAGCAAATAAAAAATTAATGTTTAATTATTTAAAAATGCTTTAAAAACATACATAAAATGATTTTTAGGTTTACTTTCGGTTTTGATTTACCACTTCCTGCTTGTTTTTGGCAAAACAACCTATTTTAAAAACCTCATATCTAAACATCTACACAACGGATCTTAAAACCAAAAGCAGATTTGGAAAGATAAATGTTCATATTATGTAAAAATAAAATAAAAAAAAATTGTGAATTTTTGTCGAAATTGACGTTTCAAACGTAGTCGGATACCTTAAATCATCCATTAGTCATTATTTACAAACTCATTCTTTATATTATCAAATTCACCATTACTTGAACCATTATCTCTAAACCTAATAATTCTTTCCAATTGAAACGGCATTCCTCTCATTTCTCCAAAATTAAACAGCTAATTCCCGTAAAAATCTCCTTCCGCCTTTGTCAACGATACCATTGTAGCTTTCTTTCACCTGCAAATGAGCAATTTTAAAATAATAACCCCCAGTCCTGACGCTTGTAAAGATGTCATACGAGTGGAAATATCCTATTGCCTCCAGGGTAAACATTTCCGACTCTGATTACGCCCTTATACGCCTAGCCATGCATACAGACCTAGAGGCAGCCACTTCAGCTCGACAAATTGAAATCTTTGAGGGATGCATTGTTAGTAGGGGACTCGTTTAGCTGTGGTTGCGGTTACTCCTATCAAATATTTCCCATGAATAGTTCGTTTTATTTTTCCAAAACATTTTTTTTAAAAGATAAGGATTTTTGGCGTTTTTTGCTTAAAACTCAAAATGAAATGATTGTGTTTTTATGCGTCCACTAATGTTTATGGTTAAATGAGTTTAAGAAAAAAATGCAAAGTGGTGAAGATAATATTTTTTTTATATTACGTGTACGAGTTTTTCCAAATCAAAAGAGGAAATAAGTTTTTGTTTAATTTTTTTTCAGCTTGTTTAGTTATTTTACGTCTTTGTCTCTGTTAAATTATAGTTATTAAACTAATATTACTACTATACTTCATTATTCACTTACTAATTTATTGAATGTCTTTCATTTTTGATTTTAACTCAAATCGCGGTGAATTTTTATTACTTTTTAAATAATTTTAAATTAAATTTTCTAAAAGTACCCTTTCTAAGAACATACGTAAAGGAAAACCATACTTACATACCATACATACATTACCAAAAAGTAATTACGAGTAAAATTAAAAAAACTATACTGTTGCGTTTATTATTAAATATATCTTAATAATGAGGAACATTTGAAATACGTTCACCAAAAGCAAGTTTGTACAGTTATTTTTTCCCACAAGTATTCACTTTAAAAGAATAATGCACAGTTAAATGATTTGACTGCAAAATTATTCTTGAAATTATAAAATTAAAAGACATGTTTTCCTTTTAAATAATTCTTTTCAAAACCACACGCACAAATGAGAAAAGGCAATCAGTCAAATTAATTAACTAAATTAATTTCTGAGTATTTGTTTTTGTCTTGTGTTTTCTTTCATATCAAAGTAACGTTTATTATTATCAATGCTTCCATTCCTTTCTTCCATTTTGGCTTTACTGCGCCACTTTTTACTTAATTATAACGTTATTGCTCCTCCATTTGAGTTAAAATCATTAAAATGAATGGTATATTATAAATGGCGCAGCAATTAGTGAGCGAATCCATAACTTATGGCTCTGTCACCTAAAACATTCTTGTGCAACTTTCTGCTTCTCACCATCGATAATGTCAAATGTACCAAAGCGAAAGAAGAACAGATTAAAAAAATCAAATTGTTAAGTTTAACGTTTTTGTTTTCAATTTTCTTGGCAGCGTAATTAGGAAATGTCAGATGCTCTATTAATTAGTTTAGGTACACGGGTAAAAGTTTGCCTGAAAAGTCTTTAAAAAGTTTGCAACATTTATTTTAAAAGAAGCAAGAAAGGTCCGGTGTTCCTTAATTTATTTAGGTTTTTGTTTGAAATAAAGACTTAAAAGGAACTAATGCATTTAAACCATTCATTTATTACATTTATTCGAATTGTTCTTCGCTTTTAATTCAATACAAACCTTCTTTTATTGTTGAGACATGTAATCACAAAAACCAATTTATTTTTGCTCTTTTTTACAAAATGCTACTTTTTGTGATCTGCTTTTTTAATTCAGCTGCTAACAAATTGTTTTATATAAATTGAATTTAGTTGGGTGTGTTAATGAATTTGATTATTTTGATTAATCATTCAAAGAATTCAAAATCCTTGTTTTTGTTTCAATTTTCAGGGGAAGAACAATTGAAAAAAAAGTGTCAAACACTTGGCTTTCTATCCTGAGTTATGATGAGTTATAGGTTTAATAACATATTTTTAATATAGTATTAAATTTTGTAATAAGAGAACTAGGTAGTCAAAAATCGTGATATTCAAATGGAGAGCACCGAGGGTGTCGTAGTTGTGTACAAAATTTCAAAGATGAAGATAAATGCATGTTAACTGATATTTGTTGATGTTCATTAATTATCCACTAAATTAGCCTATTCACAAAGCCTCTAATCCACTTCTAATTAAAGTTTTAGGTGTTGCGCATTTTTAGCAAGACTGGTTAATAAAAAGAATTTAATATACATTAACATTCTTAATATTTTTTTAAAGCAAGTTCACTTTTAAATATATTAAATACCTTACTTTACGAGAAAAGTGTCTGTCTCATACTTTGTATTTAATTTAATAGTCTGTAGTTTAGATAATTATTTAACGATGTAATCAAATAGCGAAGTTATGTTAATACACGTAATTAAACTTGTGTCTCAACTAAAATGCCTTGCGTGTCAAAATATTGTTTCATACGATATCATAGATTCTATAGGCATTAAATGACAAGTATATTAATGGGAGTATCATTAATGAAAGTCATTTTTAACGAGTTGTATACAAAATAGTTGGATTAATTGTTTCTAATAAATTAGCTTAATTTTTCCTAAATATTTAACAATGTCTTTGAACATAAGTTTTAAATTATTACTTGTATTAAAGTAAGGAATTGTAATTAATGTTGACATTTTATCTTTCGATAAAACTTAAACACTTAAAGAATTTTAACTGTAAATGTTTAATACATTTTACTTATTATCTTACATTTTATATAATATTTCGTCAAAATTATCGATTTAAAGTAATTTGGGAGTAATCAGTTAAATATACAGACACAATACGAAAAAAAATACTTCAACTCCGCAATTGAAATAAAAACAGAATTTTTTGACGAAATCATAATCATTTTCTATAACATTGTAATAAAATTGCATTTCATTACGGGGCTTGTTAAATAAAAATATTTTCAATGTTACCACTATCTTGCTACAATGGAAGAATTGCGTTGGCCATTCAATTATCTTTCTCTCGCGGTTGAGAAACACTCGATCCACTCTAGTCCTTGACTAACAGTGCGCCCTTAACTTAAAGTACTTCACGGTTCAAAAGCAGGCTTGGATTCAATTAGACGCCGACTCTGATTCAATAAAATTTTCTGTTGTAAACATTAAGTCAAAATAAAACTGTTACCATTGCAGTAACTCGATTTCGCAGCTAGTGTAAGGGCTTTCCTGCAATTCTTCATCCAATAAGATGCCGAGTTAAGGAATTAAAGTTGCCCATAGGGTCTATCTATTAACTTAGAACGAAAGTCGAATTAATTCGAATTGGTCTGAGTTTTACTTTTCGAGGGATGTGTTGCTAAAGCAGGGGAGCTGAAGATACGGGTAGTACGTGAGAGTAGTTGTTGTATAAAATATTCGTTTTATAAAAGATAACATTGTCACATTGTTATAATTAAATCAAAAAAACAGTGGGGTAAAAACCAAAATCAATTTTTCAAATAATGATACGTATTGTAGGCAAAACTTTTTATAATTATTACTGAATGATGTTCATACTGTAATGATAATTTTTAATATATCAGTGTAAAACTTTTACATTTAATACTCTTATTTTAAGTATCATACTTCACCCCTTAAATCATTGAGTATACAATCATTTGCATGTGTTTTTAAATTGTACAAATAGTTAGTAATTTTCTGGCGTATTTGCATTTAAATTCTTCAGTAGAGAAACTTATCGGAAAGTTTTTTTTTTTTTTTAAATTAATAATATCTATAAAAATTAGAACGTCGATTTAATAAAAATGCCTTTAAATAGGTTAATAAGAGAGCATAGTTATCGTCTTTTTTTTATACGAAAAATTTAGTTGGAAACTTATAGGGTTATTATTATTTTTTTGCTGTTTTGATTCCCACTGATGTAATGTTCATAATTTTTGCCTTGTGTATAAGATATTCTCTTTGATTGTTAAACATGACCGATATTTAATATTCTGTTCCCTTGTATGTAATTAAAAAATTACCATACGCAACATACCATATTTTTTATGAGAGAGTAGATTAAATTTCTTAGATGAAAATATTTTTAAATTAAAATAAATGTCACTATTTTTTTTTAAACAAGACTTTTTTTTAATTGAGTAACGTATCGTTTTTGCTCAGCTACAGAAATACGCTTCAAAGAACACGTATTTGTTCTTCAACATCTTTTGAAAAGTTCTAAATTTCGTTAGAAAATTCCGGGTGTGATATAAGGTTTGATAGTGGGGCATTTATTATTCTTCCAATCAAGTAAAATATGTATTGCCTGTTGGGAGGAAATCGAGACATGTCGGGGGAGAATTATCATTGTAGGGGTTCCTGTCATTGCACCAGATATATATTTAAACATTTATTTTCGGTGAATTCTGCGTGGGTTAATGGTCGGAAAGCTAAGTTTCTATTGCTCACGGTTATTATACCAGTGTAAATTAGTTTTGAACTGTCAATATTAATTTAATTTATCCATGAAAGTGAAATTTACGTAATCAATTCTCAAGAAATGTTTGATAATTTTGATATGCTATGAATGGTCATTATAAATTATGAACGTGATAAAATTATTATTTATGTAATGTACAACTACTGTTAAACCCAGTGTGATTTTAATGTGGTAGATTAACTAACAATATCAAGAAATTATTATTTTCCCATAACTTATACAGATAGTGATTTAATGAACTAAATAAATTTGCTTGATCATGACGCATATTATAATGTTGAAAATAAATCCTATGGTGTACCTACCATTTACAATATTTGTACTTTTTCTAACGTCTTATTATGACTTTTAAAACTATTAAGACGATATTTCAAAGTTTAAACAGAAATATAGTACGATTCTTAAATGTTGACAAATTGTATTGCTAATTGATATTAAAATAACATAAAATCAAAAGTTACTTTAATTAAGTAGCTTAACTGAAATTGAAGTTATTTCAATGTATCCTTTATTTACTAACATTGAAACTAACCTTAAAACTAACATTGCTATTAATACATATTATTATTTCGAAATTCTATACACCAAGCTCAAATAATATTACACATTAAAAACACTTAAAAATAGATATAAATATATGCCTGCCTAGTCCTGCCATTTTCAGTTAATAATTCCATAACCTTATAAAATGGTTTTACAGTTGTCAGCTTAATTCAATGTTCTGTTAATTACAATTTGAAAAATGTAATTCATCGGTTTTTGTAACACATTCTAACAAAAGTAGCACAAAATCAATTTGATTTATCGTTTTTTATGACAGAGCCGAATCATAGAAATGGAAATTGTACATGTCAAAAACCAATACTCATTATGTCCCACAGTGACATTCGAATCCTAGTTTTTATGATTATCATAAGCCAAATAGTCAATGGATTTAAAAATGCACAATTCATATCAATAAGATCTTTGAAGGAAACGCAAGTAAGAAAAAAATGCACTAGTGCTTAACTTTGAATAAAGAATAATAAAAGAAAAGGAGTATACAAAAAGAAATGACAAACTTTCATAAGTATTTTTCATCCCAAACCTTTCCGATCAAAATTATCTTTTTATATATTCTATGTCAAAAAGGAAAGATTTATTACAAGAAATTCTCGCAAAAGCGCCACCGGTTTAATTTTTTAACCCTGCATTATTTTTGATCTAGCCATCTAATTGAATTTGCTATGATGAATGAATCATTCTTGCAAATACAAAACATGGCTTTTTGAACTAAGCTCCATTTGTTTAGTTCTTTACATACGAAAAACACGTTTAGCTAGTTTGAGAAATGCAATGTAACATTTATTTATAATTATATTCGTTTTATACTACAGTCATTTTTTAAATGAGCATAAAAATACAATAAAGCGAGAATTAATTTATGAAATATTACTCTACATTGGATAAAAATTTGAAATGTTAATGCATATAACATTTAAAATCTGAATATTTTCGAATACTAATGCAATTATAAAAATACAAATTCTTTGGTCAAAGAATTATTTATGTTCAGGAAGAAATCTTTTAGTTTGATATTTTTAATTATTGAATATTGGAATCGGACGAATAAACTACTTTACTGTTTAAGTACAAACAAAAACTTGTTAAGAAATTAATTTTTAAAATTGAAATAATTAAGACCTTTGTTTACTCAAATGCATATAAAACATTAAAAATGAATGCGGCACACAAAAACTGAAAACAACTCTAATTATTAATAAAGTAAATAATTTGTAAATTCATTGTTATACACTTACAATACTTAATTTTTTCCCTTTAATGCTTTGTGTGTCTGAAAAGTTCCAATGTAAATATTTGTGGCATTAATAAAATGATTATCCTTTAGTTAATAATTGAATATTAATAAAAACAAGATAAATATTACGTAACATGAAAACCATGAACATTGTTTTAAATACCCAGATGTATTTTACCACCATGATTAAAAATAAAAAGGAAATCTATTATGATGTAACCATTTAAGATTTTTAATGAAATTAACACATTCGTTTGCCACTATAACAAATTTAGTTTTCAATTAAAATCCATTGCATTATTCCTCTTAAAACAACTTAGTGAATAAAACGTGACCACAACAGCAAAGTTTCCCATTTTTCCCCTCTTAATCCCGACTATCCTCCATTTAATGAAATAATTTAATCGTCATTAGTGAATGAGATCTATTCACGGAATAAAATCAATGAATTTTGTTTTCCTGGGGAGTTGTTTACGCCGCCGCGCCGAAGTCTGGGCGAAAACACTTCTTTAATTAATGAACCCCAAATTTAGAAACACTCGTACCTAATGAGAGACGATAATTGGAAGGCTACAACCAAATGAACGATTGGGCTGCGACTGTGGCAAAATGGTTCTTCGCGAATTAAAAGAGAGAAAAAACATTTTCTTGGAATCGTTCTGTTACTTTAAGATTGGATTACTGATATGTGGTTTTTCCTTTTTATAATAATTATTTTAATGAAAGATTTTGGGTTTTTTTGTCTAGGTTTTACAGGTGAAAAAAATGAAGGGGTCATTAAAGTATTTATTAAGATAAATACAGGGTTTTGATTTTAATTGCTCGTAACAAGTTTATGTTGAATTGGACAATATGTTAAGCATATTTTTGGAATTCGTTGTAAAAGGATATATTTATAGTTATTCATTTACTTGAACATAAAATTATTTTTTTAAGGTTGATTATGTTTATTTTAAGTTAGCGTTAATTAAATAAAGGTAAATAAAATGATGAAATAAAATATCTATCCTGAAACTACGAGTAATTTACACGTTAATTAAAAGCATAATAGTTAATTGGATCTTGCTGTTGGAGTAGAATTGTAGCTTGCAACTACCTTTACTTTACGAACCGTACTTAAATATTTCAATCAATTAACTTATTACCAATGTCCCCAGAATATTTATTATAAAATATCGGACAATTTCTGTAGGATAAAAATCAAGTTTTTCTGAAACGGGATTGGTCATTGAAACCTTAATAAAACTATTTCGTACCTTTAATTATAAAAATTAAACCTTCAAATAAATTGTCTTTTTATTAGGATCCCTCATTTTTGTAACAAATTTCATTAATAGCGCAATACTTGTAGATTATTTTTTATTTATTTGGCCTACTTATTTTAATTTTTCAATTCAAAAGTTAGCATTAATAAAATACCGTTGGATCAATAATGTAGCTAAAAAGTGCACACAAATACCTTTATTGGAAAAATATTTAAACTCATTTTCAAGAAACTTGATACTTAATTCTATAAAAACTCCGTGTTCTAAATCCAAGAAATTCCTTAATTTAATAATTGTTTTTAAACTGAAACATAATAATTGTGTTCGTTTTAAAGCTATACACGTCCATAATTTGTTTTTCAATTAAACCTTTTATTAAATTATACTGTCTTGTAGAACGATAAATGACGGCTTAAAAATTTTAATAGTTTGCTATCCCTTCAAAAGTATTTAGGCTTATGGAAATTTAAAAATGCATGTTTAAGGTTCAAAATTATCGATACATATATCTTAAAATCATGCGAAGAAAATTAAACACTATCATTTTAGTACGTGAGAACAATAACTTATTAGTTGGGAAACTAAACGCTCAACAGAAAATTATTTAATTCTACAAATATTTTCGCTTTCCAAAACCAATCATTACCTTCACTTTCAAAAATATTATCAATACCCAAGTAAACAAACAAAAATAACCTCGTCAAAACTCACGCACCTTGAAATGAGTTCTTTTCTAAAAGCTCTTAACGGCAGTTACTTTTCGTAAACTCACACTTTCCCATGGAACGGAAAACCAAGGGGGTGAATAGAGTACGTGACCCTACAACAAAATTCGAACTTCTATGAAACTGTCCCATCGTCACGCGACGAAACCAGACACGCCACTGAACGTGGAAACTGTCACGGTGGACACAAATAATGTCACTTTTTTACGGTTTTATTTTGTATGTTATTTCGTGAGTTTGTGTCTTCATTCTCTGAGTTTTTATCACTTGGTGTTAAATTAGATTTGGATTCATGTAGGTAGGGAAGTGTGTCCAAGAGGTGTCATAAGGTGTATGGCTTTGCTAGTTGTTGGTGAATGGTCGAAAAAGCTGAGTGCATTAGGATGCGAGTTATTTAGTCGGTGACGTATTACTTGAAGTAGCTATTTTAATATATTAAAATATTAGAGAAAATCTGCTCATATACGTCGAAATGTATTTGTAATGTTCGGAAAATTTCCAACGGATAAACAAAATGCTGGCCGGCTTTTTTGAAGTTTTTATGATTGCATTTATTTAAAGATATATATTGCTATAGTTTAATTTTTTATCTTCAATGAAATAAAGTTTACAAAATTAGTTATAACCTCTATCATAATGAAATGTGTTTCATGTTTACATAGTCAAACGATATCGGTGGACGAGCTTAGTTTTAATAAAATGTCTGAATATGTTTTTAGTTAATGTTAAGATGATAATTAAATAATTTCAATATAAATAATAAATCATTGTAGAGAAAAAATATCTTTATTTCATTATATCTGTATGAAAGATTTTGATACTTTAAAAATATACATCTAATTATGTAAACTATGTACTTATATTTAAGCACTCTAATTAAAATACATTTAGTTTGCTTAGGTCCCGAAAAATCAATACACTAATGGTAAATACTAATTTCTACAATGGGGAAGCGACAAACAAATAATGTCTTTCCAAATGTAACTCCGCACTTTCTAAAAGTGTAGATTTGGGCCGAAATTCAATAACACGAAAATAAAACGGATATGACAACGAATGCCTTCCTTCCAATGGGGCGCATTAAGGCTAACAATTAAGCCCCGTCTTCGTAGCAGAATAATTGCAGGTGGAGAAAGTATGAACAACGACTGGAATTGTTGTTTCAGCCCAGCACAATCTAGGGATTGGGGTTAATCCCACTATACCATTCAATGAAACTATTTATTTCTATTCAGTTGGGAATGGTTACAATGTATGGACGATTTTTATATAATTTCCGATTGACTTTTTATAGTAAGTTGATGCAAAGTCTTTTAAAATAATGACTATTTTGTACCAGGGTACATTTATTACTTTGTTTTGTAAGTAATTTTTTTATTTGTATGTAAAAGGCGTTTTTTAATTAAAATTGTATTATAAATTTCGTTTCAAAACTCATTGAACACCACGGACACTGAGTGCACAAGTATACATGGAGTCGTATAATACAATATTTTTTTTAAAATAAAAAACAGCATTCACATTTGAAAAACTTTTCTAGAGTAGACTCCCTGAGTAGAATATCGTGCTTTTCTAGTTTCACACTGCATTTATCATTTTATTTGCTGTTTGATCACTTTTCAGAAACCAATTATCAGTTAGATATAATGCAGAAACAAATTGCAAGAACTACAAGTAAAAAAACCTTGTTTAGTTCTTCTAAATAAACCAAACATAAGGCAAATGAAGACTTGGTAAAGAGCAGTTTATGCATTTAAAACTAAGTTATATGAAAATTTGGTAACATGGCATTAACAAATGGGTTGTTAATGGATGGATAATAACATGGATCAGGACATCCATAACCTGGAACACTCAAGATTTAAATAATCAGTGTATCACAAATAAAGTCACGTCACATGTTATTTTTTTTAAATTTCTTCCTTTCCAAAAAAAACTTAAAATTTCACACTTTTTTCTTAAATGTTTTTATGTTTTGCTTCAATTGTTTTCTCTTATTTGCTAAGAAGATATTAACGGTTATTTGCTTTAGGACTAACAATTATACGACCAAAACATTGCGAAAAATACACAAATCGGGAATCCATTTTTCTTAGCATTTGGATTGCCCATAGTGGGATTTGCATCTAAGCAGTCCATCTCAAAATGATGAGGGATTTCTGAAGAGGTTGAATCGCAGAGTTTTCCCTAGAATCACTATAGAAGTAGAGCATTAACAGAACTGTTTACAGAATGTTTGCTAAGAAACAATGAACTCAAATGTAACTGTATTCATTTGATTCTTAAAATGAACGTGACAAGAGTGCGATTGTAAAAGTTTGAGATTGATTTTGTAAATGTTATTTGGACTAGTTGTATTTTATTTAAGTGTGTTTCATACTTTTCCACATGGAAATAACTGTAATGCGTTGGAAGTTTTATTTTGCTGGAATATGGAACTTGGAAGGCTTTAGCACAATTTTATTATTTTTTAACATGTGTGATTTAATGGGATCACGGCTTAGTGTTCGATGCTGTCAATTTTTTTTAACGGAGTCAGATCTTTCAAAAAACATTTTAAGTTACATCACAATTTTTTTAAAACAAGTATGTGTCAAAAGTGCAAAAGAAATGCACGTTTAATGTCTAAGATAGTATTTTCGTTACATAATTGTATTTCCCTTATGATACGCTAAGTTGAAACGCCTTAATTTTCCATTAAATTTAGAAGACTTTATATCACGGTTCTCATATGCAGCCAATATCCTTCAGAGATATTGTCGATTGAGGTATAAACTCATTACGTGTACACAAGCATACTTGCACCTCAAAAGATTTAACATCCATAATTTATATCATAGGTGTACAATGAACCAGAATCGTTGCAAAATCTTGCAAACTCAATGAAAAATCGCATGTTTTTAAGTTGTTGAAACAATTTGCAATGCATACTTACACTGAAATAGTCTTAAATGAATCGCATCTAAATAATTGATTAGTTACCTGATATTTTATTATGTAATACCGCTAGATTTTTCTTATATGATTAAATCAATCTGAAATTTTATCCACAAAAGTTGGCAATTGAAAACAATTTCTTTTGCGCACTTAATTTCAAACTTATCTCCCAAAATAAAACTACCCCCATTAAACCCAAAGTAACAGCTGTAAAATGAAAAGGGGAAACAATTATAAACGTTGACAAATCTAGAAGCTTATCTTTACCTTAATGCACCTTCCCCCTAATCCCTTAGCAATGGGCTCCGTCGCACAACACAGGTTGCCCAAGCCCTGATTTTAATTTGCGCTTTCCCTCTAATTATTTGCTGTAATCTGCTGTACCCCGAGATATATATTCTCAGGAATTCCATCACAACCTACATTCAGAAACCGCAAATGGAATTTAACGGACCCTACGGCTGCGAAATTTTGGAACTGGGGGGAAAGGGTTGTCTTCCTCTGGAATGCCAGATTCTGGAAGATGTGGCTTGTATCACTTGAATTTCACAAAATGATTCGGACGGATTAATTATTTTTGAGGGTCCATATCAGTCGTGGTATTATTGTTTGAGGTATTTTTCGATTTTGGTGCCCTGGAAATACTTTATGATTTGTTTTCTCTGAAATTCTGAGCAATTTCAATTTGTATTTTAAGATTCTGCAGTATTTTACAAATAGATGAAATAAATGAAAAAAACATATGCTGAATTGTTTTAGTATAAAAAAATATCTTGTGAATAGTACAGGGTGTCCGTAATGGAATGTCTGAGTTTTAATGGTATATTACACTAGTTTATTTTATACTAAATATAACAAATCATACATAAAATTTAAGGAAATTTAACCTAATTTTTCCTATAAGTGCTCAATTGTGCGCATTTAGTGATACGGTGTGCATCCAAACGAAAATGCAATTCCTCTTATACTGTGGCATCATGTCAATAATGGAAGCAAGTAATGAATAGATGACACGGCAGCTGTGAAAACGATGTAGCGGTACAAGCGCAAGCGCTTATCTGAAGCTGTTGGAGTTACTCTTTATTCGCCACCTTCAACCACAACTGTCGAATGATTACAGCTATTACAATTACAATTTGAAACTCTGACATTATTTTAAGAACACCTATTTTTTGCATAGTTATAAGGTACTTACTTGCGGAATAATTTTCTATAATGAAACACATATTCAATAATACACAGAAACCTCCAAATGTTTAGCAGTCTAGTTGTTGTCCAGTAGTGCAAAGGCAATACGCAAAAGAGTATTCAATCCTAAAACGAAAGAAATGGACGCGGATGATATCGTGTCCATTCAAAAGTCTAAAATGGCAGTTACAACTACATGCGGAGCATTAAAAACACATTCACGGCTGGAAATGAGGACGCTCTATAGTTTTCCATGACAATATTTAGTCGAAATTGCTCGGAAAGTGTTTCTCAAGAATGTTTACTTTGAGTTTTGAGGAGGGAAATGTAATGTTTTGTTTGGTTTTAAGATTGCACCACATCTTCCTTTTGCTGAAAAGTCCACTCTTTAAATACTCTCCACACCACAATAAGAATGAATCCATTGCATTGACATTTTTCGCGCTGCATTCCCCCAAGAAAATTTATGCTGTAGAATTTGAGGGCCTTTAATACTTTGTAAGATGATGGAGCCTGAGCAAGGTAGGTCAAAAGGCATGTTCTGTA
This sequence comes from Hylyphantes graminicola, assembly GCA_023701765.1. Lineage (NCBI taxonomy): Eukaryota > Metazoa > Arthropoda > Arachnida > Araneae > Linyphiidae > Hylyphantes > Hylyphantes graminicola. The sequence continues at coordinate 43,977,478 of CM043123.1, forward strand.
ATGAAACACAATTGCGATTTGCTGTAAGAATGTTTTTATGCGATGCAGCAACACTCGTTCTCCAATTCTGAGAATAGTTAGTTATCACCATTGTTTCAGAGATGATATGCATCTGAGAGGGCTTACATTATAATTCCTCAAGCTTTTCATTACAAAATTGTATAAAGTTACTTTGAAATCCGTTTTTAGCATAATAATTAACATTTTTGAAATCTGTATCAGGCTTTCTCTATAATTTCGTTTTAGACAATCATGATATTCCCTAATACTGGGTCGCATATGATATTTTTTAGCACGTTCAAAAGTCAAAAACTAAAAATGTAATTTGAGATTTCATCAAATTCTAGTTAATGATTTATGCATTTGATATTATCGATATTAATCATCAAATCAAGTTTTCATTACAAATTTCGAATTTGCCACTAAGAATTTAACTATTTTCCAATTCAGAAACGTTCCATAAATAACAAAGTCTTTATATTGTGCGTAAGACTAAGACATTGTGACATTATCTTTAAGTCAAATGCTCGCTATATTTCAATCTTGGCTCTGGCTGAATTGGTATGCTAATGTCTCAAATCCTGTTAGGGTGCGTTCAGTAGTTGACTCCCATCATCTCCTTGTTGAGCGGCCCAAGCGAGTCTTATCCACCAGAGTTAGTCCCCACGGTGTTTTACTAATCTTGTCCCCATATATCATCATCAATCAACATAATTCTTGCAGGATCACTGGTGATAATGGGCTAGTGCAGTGATTCGGGCTCTGCTCGAAACTCTGGGTCTTCGTCAATACTGCGAATTAGCTGAATGCTGCTTATCAAGGAGGAGTTAGGTACAAGTAAATACCTTCGTTAGCATGGCATAAATAAATATGCGCCTCGCGTTATTTATGACTTGTAGAGTTTATTTATAAATTATGGAACGTGAGAACGATGATTATGATTTAAGTCTTCGTGGTAACGTTTATAGAGTTTAGAATGTTTCATTTTATGGCATGGGCTTAAAGCAATAGCAAAATACTACAAGTTATGCTTCGGAATTTTGCAGTTTATATGCAATGAGTGTTTGGTTCAACAACAAAAATTAATTTTCACTCAAATTAAAGTTAAAGCTCAATAACAGTTAAAAGCTTATACTTGTTTCAGAAAATTGCACATGATTTTGTGCTTCATTTAGAAATTCATATTAAAGCATAAATCAAAAAACTAATTTCTCTAATGAAATGCGATTGTGACTTAATTATAAATACATTAACAAAATGTATTTTTAAATACCAATTATTTTTTTTACCAAAACACAATGAAAAATTACTGAAACAAAATTGAGAAAACTCTCAAAATGAACAACTATAACTAAAAAAATATTTTTATACAAAGTAATTATTTATAATTAAAAAATATTCTATTTCTGTCCAGCACTGAAACACATTTTCATAAAAGCATAGAGCCATTCTTCCTTTGCCATAAAAATAGAATTCATACTTTATTTAACAATAACTACACGAATCTCGTCTTTTTAAATTAATTTTCAACGTAAAAGTTGTTTTAGAATAAACAGCAGGAGATGAGTTATTCCATCTCTAGCCCGATTCCCAATTCTTTTCAAAAATAAATTAAGCTATATTTTTTGTGGGATTTCGTTTATTTCATTTTTGATAATGCATTTGTTTCTAACGTTTGAATATCACTTTTCCGGGGAAATGTTTTATTTTTTAAATACACACATGGTTCCTTCAAAAATTGAAACTTTTTTTTAATAATTGGTAAGTGTGCAAATGGCGGAAGAATTGTTTACTCGTTTTCATAAAAATGTGTCTTCATTACATAACGAATATTTGGACCAATTATATTTTCCCTTGTTTAATACACGAGTTTTAAAATGTATCATACGAAGCCTTGTTCTTTAAAAATATTCATATTCGTTTTTTAATTAAAGATTGTACTTTAAAATGTATCTAATAAAATACTATTTATTGAGAAAGATTGAGTTTCAAAAAATATTTTCCTCTCAAATTATAATAAAATGTTAAATATTCAAATATATAAAAACTTTTTCCGGTTACTTTTCAATTAGGTTTATAATGTTTTTATAATATTAATTTTTAATGTAAATATATTTAGAAATATTTTAGTGCAATAATAAAGTTTAAGTTTTTCTTTTTTTTATATAGGTCAACAATATCCCAAAAGAGTACTTAATAATACATTAAATGTTCTGCTTATATTAATTCAATATCCAATATATAATTCAATATTCATTCAATTTATTTTCAACAATTATTGCATATTGATTAACTTGATACATATTATAGTGTATATTACACAAATAGATATTTCAAATACAGATTGATGTCTTTATCTCTTGCCCTTATAAAAGTATCTTGAAATAAATTTTTAAATGCAATCTTCAAACCTTTATCTTAGAGAATACAAAATAATTCTTCCCCAATTTTTTTTCAATCTTTAAACGCAATTTAAACAATTCAAAGATTTATGCAAGTGGAGCTTGGGTTCAATTTCTGTTTTTATTCACCATGAAATAGAAAAGTAAACATTTTTCATTACGATCCTTTCTTCTATAAGCCTATTAAAACCTGGATGCATTTCTATTGATGCAGCATAAAAAAGCATTTCTTCTACAAAAAAGGCACACAATAATGTTCTCTGCACTTGCAGGTATAAACATCGTATCTTCAACAATAGCCGGGAAAAAAATCCCGTAAGAAGATATTTAAATGCGCGATGGGGGGCTCCAACTTTACAGCTCATTTGTTCGCTTTCGAAGCCTATTACATGCATATTGTACCAGCAAATCCAACCCACTTTGACTATACACAACTATTTTCCCATTTTCTTCTCGGATGCCGTTTTTTCTAAGGTTCAAAGCCATTCCACATATTTGCTTTTTCACAGGGGAGAAATGTTTTTGTTGCGCCAAACTCCTCTAAGCAGAAGCGCGTAAAAAATAGCGCTCGAACTTCGGGGAAAAAAAAAGAAGTTTGCACGATAACCGAGGTTGACTGATTTTGGTGCTTTTTGCGCATTAAATGAAATAAAACAAGTTCCTCTAATTTGAATTTGATGACGGGGTGCCCAGGTTAAAAAAAAAATCTCTATGTCCGTTTTGGGGGAATTTCCGTGCCTTCTCATAAGATCGATGTTCTTTTTGCATTGTTTAAAACTTGTTTTTTAAATTAATTTTTTATAAGTGTTGTGTTGATAAATTGTTATGCATAAAGTTTATGAACTAATGATGAGTAATTGCAAAACAGAAGGGTTGTCTCAAGTGTTTCTTTAAAACTTTTTCAATTGATATTGTAAATGAAAGATGTTAGGGTAGGATAAGAAAAAGAAAACAGGAAAGTTTAGTTGAAACGTAAAAATTGCGCTGTTTAATAATTTCTATTATGTGAAGAATCTTTAGTCTGTGTTACAAGGAATTTTAAAATATTGACTTTTTGATCATTGACTTATTTACAACAACTGGATCATACAAAGTATTTTATTCGTACACATTTAATTTTATTGCATTTTAGCGATAATTTAATCATGTGTACATAAACATTTAAATTTCTTCAAATTCAAAGTATTTTAGGAAGTTGACGTTGCGTAATCCTTGAATTTACACAATGTAAACAAATGCTGTAGAGTAGGTTTGAAATATTTTTTTCAAAAAGTAGTTAAATTAAAATACGAAATGTGTGTAAACGCCCATCAACATGCCCATAATTTTAGCTTCTTAAGTTTTGAATATGCTTTTTAACATTTTATAAACATATGATTCATATCAATCATGTTTTTTTTAATATATGTGTTAACGTTATTTTTTAAATTAAAAATCATTTATCATATTTGATTTCTTGAACTAAATTAGTTTTTAAAATATATTTGTATTTTTACTAGTGTTTTATCTATCTCAAATACAAAATTTAAACATCAATTTTTAAACAAATAAATGCATTTTTATATTTAAATTTAACTAACACATCAAATTGTAAAGCAATTGCTATGATTCTAAATTTTTTTCTTAGTCATATTTTAAATATAAATAATTTTGCCATTTAATTGTAAGTGCGATTTCAAAGATTCTGGATTCCTTGTCAAACTACAACCAGCATAAATGAAACATCCAGTGAATAGATGAAATAATTGTCAACAATTCCAACATCCAGTTTACAATCGGATCCATTTGCTTAAAAGTGGAGTTTAAAACTATTTCGCCTCAGGGTTTTAACACTGATCCTCTGATAATAGCTACGGATGATAATCACCGCTTTGAAAGTCAGCGGCTAAAATTCTATTTCCCTTTCTTTATATTTAAAGTACATTCCACTTCATTTTTCTAAACACAACGTCTCTTTCAGGGACAAGAATTTAAAAAGTAAATGCACACGAAAATGCTTTTAAAGTACTTTGAAATGATAAAAGGGCAAACAGTTTTCTTTGACTTTAGAATTGAATTTAAAGTTTTTGTCCTACTTTACATATTCAATAATTGAAGAAAAATGCTGATTGAATTATATAAAGAGGGGTATATTTTTATGATTTTGAACTTTTAGAAACTTGCATATTCACTTTCGCAAGGTAATAAAATTAAATCTATAATAATAAAAGAAAGAGTCTGTGAGTCTGTCTGTGTGTATGTCTGTGGATCGCAAAAGACCTACTTAAACTGCTCTAAAAAATTCGAAATTTTTAATATAGATTCCTTTTAATACCTACGTGTGCACCTGAGGCTTAGTTTTTTCATATTTGATTGCGATTTTTAATTAATATAATTAGTTTCAAAAATACGTCATCCACGTGGGTTTGCGGGACCATAACAGAGCTTGAAAATACATGGACCGGGCCGAAACGGGGGCTTGACGCCATCCTCTATTAGATTGATTGATTGAGTTTGGTTGAGATATGCGCTCGCCCTAAGGCTGCTTCATCCTCTCTTAGTGTTTGCTTTCTTCACGAATTGAATTTAGTTTAGATAGGGTCACATGGGGGAATTATGGATCACTCGCTTTCCGGGGTAAATAATGATCACTAAGTTTTAAGGATTAAAAATGGTTTTTAGAAAAAAAATAAATTATGCCAAGTCATCCTTATACATTCTATTTTCTTATGTCAAGTTCAAAAACAATGCAACTCTGCAGCAAATAATAGAAAAAAAATACTTTTTACACTACTATAAAAACATCTTCAAAAAAGATTGTCTTTGAAAAACATGATTTTTTTTAAGATCCGTACTGGAGAAACATATTTGAACTAACTATTCTGTTGGTGCTATTTTTCAATAGGAAAAGGTCTAAGCTTTTCATTCCGACATAAATTTTTTCATAATTATTTTTTTTAATGATTTTGAAGGTATATCGATTTATCCCCCAGTTTACTGGGGTAATTCTGGATCACTGGGGTAATTCTGGATCAGTGATATTTTTTAATTTTTCATGTGTTTTTAGCTAAGCGGTATACGTCATTTTGAAGCAAAAAATCAGATTAGGCTGCATTCCAAATTTCATTAAAAAATTCGAATTAAAAGTTTATTTAAAATTTAAATAACAAAAAAATTTAATCTACATTGAAATAACATGCAAATTCCATTTTTATTCAATATTTTGACTGTTTTCATTTCGTTAAACTTACGAGAAACTTTCGAGATACTTCGATCTGTAAATTAATTTAACAAACGATAAATAACCGAATTTTCGAAAATGTAAATGGGAAATTGCGGCATAATTTATTAAAAAAGATCATCATTATTCTTCGAGTTTAAAAAAAAATTAGCAAACGATAAAATCTAATTTTTTTCTGTGAAAGAAGATTAATTAAAAGTTAATTAAGCGTTTAAAAGTTTGCTTTGAATTATATTTTAACTGAAACCAAAAATTAATTTACTTTTAATATGCATTACTATAAAAAAAAAAAAGGGTGATCCATAATTACCCCATGTGTGATCCATAATTGCCCAAACCCGGGGTAATTCCTGATCACTCAATAATTAAAATAAAACTAATAATAATTAAGTTTTAGGTAAAGTGATTGTTTAAATAAATTCTAAATTATTTAAGCTTACTCCATGCAAAATTAAATCTTTCTATCTTTCATACTTTAGAAAAAAATTGGATGTTGTGATTTTTTGATCCATAATTCCCCCATATGACCCTATTGAGTGTATTTTCACAAGTAAGCATGCCTCTAAAAGGAAGCAATGCGATGTCAACGGGTTTCCAGTAAGGCGGGACCATACTGCTAGTATGATATAAGCATTTTAGATTACTATGTATATATTTCTATGTTGTACGCTGATAGTGATCAATTAATTTTTTTTTTAATTTTTGGGGTATCTAAATTTATTTTGGAATTTTAAGTGATTGTTTATGATAACTATTCAATAAATTAGACTGTATCATTAATTAACTGATACAGCTGTTTTTCTAAAACAAGTTAATAAAATTTGGCATTATCATTTTAGAATTTTTTTTCTGATCGTTTATTGCCATTTATGAAATCCAAAGCACATCATTCGATTTTTCAACCTTTTATCTATTAGAGCACATTATTTATTAATCCCAATATATGTCAGACCTCTTATGAAACATGATGATGCCAAATGCCATCACTGGGGCCGAACGGGTTAAACAAGGATTCCAAAATGAGGTGCATTTTTATGACGTCTTTTATATTACTTTGAGACCGTTTCTGCGTGTTCAAGAATCCTATTATGTATATTAGTTTTAACTATATTGCATAATCACTGAAATAAGTGATCCCTTGTCATTTAAATACAATTTTAATACAAATATTATTTTAACAGTTAACAATCCTAGCATATTTTAAAATTTTAATATCAGAAGAGTACAATTAAATACGAGTAATTGTATCATTTTTCTTAAATCTCTTGAATTTCCAATCATGTAAGCATCAATCATGTTCTTATTTCTCAAAATAGCAATCGCGATTGCGCATGGAATTAAAATTAAGTAAACTTAAAAGAATATTTATCCCGTGGGGCTTAAAAAGTATATTAGTAATAAATTCCGAATGTTTAATTTCTAATCAGATTAGATTATACCCAAATGGTATATGCCTTGTATAGTACACTCTTAAAACAAAAGAGTGAAATCCACTCCAGTTGGAGAAGTGCATTTTCGACACTGGAAAGGATTGAATATTACCTCAGGCTGAGTTAAAATCACTCGTTTGGAGTGATCCTGTCGGCGGTTTAGCACACAAAAAATCCACTCGTTCCGGGTAAGTGCATTTTCCACTCTGGAGGCGTGAAATTAACTCAGACTGAGTTTAAATCCACTCTCTTGTTTTAAGAGTGTAAGCTTTTTGCCCTACCATTGCCTCATTCCTGTTTGATTTCCTTTCCTTCCGGCTTTCAGTTCCTTTCTTCAACCGTTTTTTCTAATTCTTTTTGTTGAAGTTTTTTTCTCTTTCCTTTCCCTTTGGCTCCATTTTCCCTGCATTTTTTCTGACTTGCATCCACGCGCTTTATCTCTTGTGTAACCTTCGTTGGATGAAAACACTTTTACTTCAGACCTCCCTCTTATTATTTTTTCAACAATTCTTTTTTTCTCCCCTCCCTTTCACACATGAAGTCATAATCTTCGTAGATCACTTTTGGCCGCCATCTTTCCGAGATCGTTAGTTGCATGACCCAAGGCGGCATTTTCCCCCGGACCTTTTTTTCTGTGTTTGCAATTACAAACTAAACGCGCGCAAGACGAAGAAAAAATGAAAAAATAAAGAACAAAACGAACACGCATATAAATAAAAGAAAGGATGGGAAAAGCAGGGGGAAGGGGCAGCTAGTGTCTGATAAAAATATCGGGAAAAACGTATCGATAGTAAGGAGGCATTTCATTTTTCCCCCTCCCACGTTCTTTGACATTACCCTGCCCGAGGTACAAAGTATTTAGTGGAACTTGTAAAACTCCGCTTCCATTACTAAAAAGTCATGCTCTCTTTTTTGAGAATTCTGACAATCGACGGTAGTTAGGAAATTAAAATTAAAAGGAGAGTGGAGGTAATGCACTGAGAAAATAAACGCCTGTGGATAAGATAGGAAAAAAACTCTTGATGCGATGTTTCAAATATACAAAGCGTTCACCTTTTTCAATTCTCACAATTTCCTCCCCTCTCTCATTTCCAGGTTCTTTTTTATACTATCTTGCATTCCAGAATTTTCTAGATTTTTGAAAATGCTTTTCGAGTTTGAAAGATGGCTGGGGACTTATCAGGATACAACTGTCACAATGTAATGTCCCTGCTAAATTGAAAAATTTTTGGTCGCCCCATTTTTTGTGATTAGATTTAGGAGGTTTTTTTTTACCTTATTTCATTTTTTTGAATTGATTTTGGTTTTAGTATAAGTTTTATGCTTAAGTGCTTGTGTTTTTGAATTTATTTTAAAATATTTCGGTTATTTTCACTTATTAATGATATAATCGGGTTTATTTGTGTAATCTATATTCCATATATTGTTATTGGACGAATAGAGTTAGAACAAAAGAACGTAAATATATAAAATCCTTTATAAAAATGTAAGCTTTAGTCAGCTTTTTTAAAACTTTATTTAAAATATATTAGTTTATTTAAAATATTTAATTACTATTTTTGAATTTTATTCATGTACACTACTATACTTAGTGTTTTGCAAATCAACAAAAATTCTTTTTTTTGTAATAAATTTTACTCCTACGTAGATGAATAAATTTATATTCAATCGTATCTAGCTGACACAAAGAATTATTATAAAAAGGTTGAAAGATGTCTTCCATAAAAATGTCAGATTTCAAAATGACCAATAGAAGATTGAAAAATTGATTGGATAAATCTATCCAGAGATATAAAATGGGGAAAGTTCGATGAAGCAACTGTAGAGTATACATGAATTCAATGATAGCATTAACAACACCAAATGCATTACAGCTGACATTTGAGATAAATTATGATGGGAATGTTGCGTTTCAATTGCTTTGAACTTAATGCCGATTTCAAGTATATTTTTAGAAAGGGCATCAAAGGAAAAACCAACGTTAGCCACATAATAACATATTCTTAGGCTCCACCGCTAGAAGACGGATCCTTTAATGGATTTGCCGTTAATCTTATCATCGAAAAAGTTATAATATATTTGCTTTATTGATTGATTTGATTTAAGAACTAATACATGTACTAGCAATGGCTACTAATCAATCACTAGTATATGTTTAGTATAAAAAGACGAATATTTTTTTAGATAAATTATAAGAAGTATATTATTTAATGGAGTTCAATCTATTGCATTTTAGTTTCTTTATAATAAAAAAATATTTCATTAACTTGCGAATTATTTAAATTTTTATTTTTGAATCTAAACTATTGTTTCAAATTGTAAAAATCAAAAGAAAATTGTGTTATATGTTTATCAATATTATATATAACACAAATGTTCACTTTTCATCCGAATTTTGCTTTTATGAATTGTTAATAGTTTGCATCACAAATTATGCTGAAGCAATTTATAAAAATTACAAAATTTTAGAATTAAATAGAAATGTATTATAGTTTACTCGTATGATTAGATTGTTTAATACCTAAAAAATGCATTTTTGTTTTTGTGATTTAAAAATTCCTTGATTGTTCTGAAGAACACTTTTTATTATATACAATGTAATAAATTTAGCAAGATAATTCTATACAATTATACACAAATCTTGTTATTTATATTTTATTTCAACTAATGACTTTTACGAGGTGTTCGTATCTATCAGTTAATGAAGTAAGCGGGCAATTACATTTTTTTCTTACCACAAAGCTAATTGGACTTTGCGAATAAGCTCTTTACAAAACCCGAAAGTTAATTGCTTAATAATGCACCTAGAAGTTGCACTTTGAGGGCTTTTTTAACAGAAGGTAATTGTTATTAATTCTTTTAAGATTCAATTTAGTAATTCAGGTAGTTTGAAATTAATTTAAATATACACTCGATTGTGGTTACGTTTTTTTAACGAATTTTTATCTATTCATAGAAGAGATTGAAGATCTATTAGATTGAATTTGTAAGCAATAATTAGAGATATAAAGAAAATATTAATATACTTTTTTGATATATTGTACTCGTTGTACTTGCTCAAAGATAAATTAAAAGGCATAAATTAGGTAACATACTATGTATGGTGCTATTGTTACTTTTTAGGATTTGTAGCTTAAACACATTAAATACATAAATGTATTTTGTACAAAAAGCTCTAGTTTTTGGTATTCCACGTAAAAATTAAGCTCAAATATTTTTTTAATGTTTAACAAACACTGTCTCTTAAAAACAATTGTTGCCCGCACAATCAAAGAAGGGAATGAAAACATTCACACCCCGAACTTTAAAAAAAAACATTTAATTGCTCCAAAAGCCGAAATATTGTGATTCCGTCGTATAAAATGAATAAAAAATCGCCCGCAGTCCATTGGAAGTCTTGACGAAAGAGAAGATTATATGAAATTGTAAAGATAAAAAGAAATTCCGTCCATCCTGCCACATTAATGTCAGAGAAAATAGCGGAAAAAAGGCGACAATTTTCTAAATAAATGTCACGTCGTATTCCCTTGCCAGCAGTTATCAGGTTCATGAAGTCCATTCACAAAACTTAGCTCACTAAAGATATCTCCTATCCTCTTTTATTATAACAACTTTTTATTATCATTATTAAGTGTTTCTCTTTCCCGAATATTACAGAAGAGAGCGTTTTTATTTCTATTTTCAACTTCTTTTGGCTATCTTTAGACTTACTCAGTTGTGGGACAAAAGTAAATAAAATGGAGAAGACAATATTTTACGTTTAGTGACGTTGTAACGAATGGGTTATTGTAAACAACGCATCAACTAATAGATTAAAAATCAATATAATGATGCGTTTATTGGCTGGTATAATTAAAATATTTGTGTTTCTATTAAAATAGGTTTTTTTAACGAATGTCAGCTAAATTTCCTCAAAAGATTTTCATGAAAAATTCATAAATATTGTTTTTGGATTGTAATATAAAACAATTAGAAATAATTTGTTTTTATCCCAAAACATCACACCAAAAAAATTAACCGACCCATATGATGATGCAGTATAAACAAAAACTTAATGGTTCTGGTTAAGATTTTTTGATTGCTGATCCCCGATTTTTTCATTTATTTTGAAAAATGTTGCTTTATCTAGTTTATATTTACATAGCATATTAAAACAACACTAATTTACATGTTCTCCAATTTTGAAACATTTTAAGCTTTTTCTTTAACACATTGACGACCCCATTGTGAATGCTCCTACATAACCGAATGACCTTCATAACCAGTCTTAATCTAGTTTTAATTTGACTAGGTATTCTTCAAAAAAATATTTCAATTATACAATAAATCGCTATTTGTAAACTAGACATATTTTAAAGTAATTTTAAGCATTTTTTAAAAGAAAATTCAGTTGTAGAATCAAGTATTTCATCTAATATAAAGGTTAGTCAAATATTTATTATTTAGTTTAGTTCTATTTACTCATATGGAACGGAAATCGAATAACCTACACTCCTTGCCAATCTAAGTTGGGTAAATAGAAATATGCTATGGAGAAGATCCTTCCGCGCATGTAAGGACTTCGATAAATATTTGTGAATCCATCCAGAAAACATGTTTAAAACTTTAATTTCGTTTAAGGTCTAACAGATTTCAATATTATTTAAGAAAATTTGGTAATTTTATCAGAAAGAAGAGTATATTTTGGTTAAATTGTATTCTGATTATTTTGTATGTAAATATTAACTTACAAGAGTTTCTAACTAACGGACCAACCGCGCTTTTCCCTCTGCCTTTTTACTCTTTGTTTTTACCCAAGTTAGTTTGGCACGGAGAGTAGAACTTTTTCAAATGTTTATCTTTACTACTTTAATAATTTTAGCCAAACCTAATTTAAACACAAAGCATCCCAAACAACAAATAATCAATCCTCATACATTTTAAATACCTACTTGAAAATCAAAAGTTCCAAATCTCCAAGTATTGAATAAAACAATTCTAATAATACCTTCAATCCAAACTAAAAAGCTTCCTAAATTCACTAAATATCGATCAAGTGGAAGCAATCAAGGTATATAAACACGGCCGGCGTCTATAATCTGAAGAGAATTTAACCCAGCATCCCGTGTCTTAATTTTCTTTAATGGTTTTAGCTTAAACTGCAACGGTATTCTTTGGGTTACTCTATAAAACGTATATTGAATGAGGTATTTGTTTCGAAATTACGGTACACTGTTGGTGTTGAGAATTAATTATGATGATTAATAGCAATCGTTTCATGATCCCTGCCTTCACTTTCAAGAAGGGAGTAATCACTTTAAGGGATATTTTAGGAAACTTGAGGAAGATTAAACCCAAAGTTAAGACCTGAAGTTTGGGAATTTTTCGGGGATCTAAAGCCTTTTTGAAATTATTTTGGCCGCAGGATTATTTTCCAATTTTTGCTTCAAATAATTATATTATTTTGCTTTATGCACTAGCAAGATTGATGGTTGTTTATTATTTAATTTAAGTTTCAAAGTTTATTTACTTTGTTTTATATGACAAAAAGTTGTTATTGCACGCAATGTTGTGGAAGAGATTTTAAGGGTTTTAATGCTTATTCATAAATAAAATAAAAATATTTAAGCAATTAAGTTTAAAAAAGAACCATTGTGATTTATAATTTGAAATTATCTATTTATGCAGAAACATAAATGTAACTTCTCTTAATAATATAAGCATTATTTTAGTTTCTTTTGTATATGATAATCTTTTCACTTCAAGTTCATTTAATTTCCTGTCCAAGTTGAAATGTTTAAAAACACCCATATCATATCATAAGACATGTTATAAAGTAAAATCCCTTGTAAATTTTTTATTTAGTAAAGGTAATGAGGATACACTTGAAAGGTTTTATCTAATTGATTGATATTGCACCCTATAAAATTGAATAAAAATCCCATTCATAACTTTTTATAATCTATCGTATTCGGAAACTAATCATGACTGCCATCATCTGATGGTGACATAGTTACAATTTACGTCTAACCAAATATATCGAAACTTATAAGTCTCATTCCTTACGATTTGATTGATTAATTGATTGATGATGCAGGTCGAAAACTTGTATGTTCATCTATCATGGCTACTAATCTGAAGGAAACTGGGATAGATGAATACAGAAGTGTTCGACCTTATCAGGGTTAGTCATAAATCAATTCATCAATCCCAGTATGAGGATACTCGTTCCTGTTCAAGGCAGCTTTTAGCCAGATGACTTAAGATTTACATGATACGAGATTGAGTCTTGTAATTGGAATTTGACTTCGCACCAAACAACGGCTGGTTGTGAGATCAAGAGCTTTGGATAAATCGCGTTATGTGACGCTTGCAAAATGAGTTTGAAATCAGAAGGACAGCAAAGAGAGTGTCGCATATCGAAATGTGCTGTTACATTGTAGTACCGCTACCATATGTTTCGCCTTTAATTTGTATGTACATTTAAAATTATACATTGAATTTTGTTTTGTTTTTCTCAATAATTCAATTAATTTAGTAGATGGAAATGGAATAACATTACAATTAAAATACACAAAAGTGTTGCGTATCTACTGAGTTTAAAGCAATAGTTTCCCTAATAGTAAGTTGTTATTATTTAAACTTAACGGTAATTTTGGTTTACATAAAAAAACTTAATAAACTTACATATATATATTGAAATATTTTTTCAGGTCTAATTTTTTTAATGTACTACATTTTTAATTCTGAATAAACAATCGTGATAGTTTTTCAATCCCTTCCGTTTTTTATATCAGTTTCCAAATAAGAAAAGTTTAGAGAATGCAACTGGGCTAGAAGCTCCGCTGCGAAAATCTTAGCAATCTTAACTTCGTGGAAGCCATTGCCTTGTCCTTCGCAACATACCAACGCTAATGGGACAGGAGCCTTAATGGATGTGCGGTAGAAATACCTAGGAAGTATGCGTGGCCTAAGGGAAGTAGAAGAAAATAATGATACAAAGTTTGATATGTTCAAAATGCAGGCTAGGAAGTCCATTTAAGAAATGTGGCTTCAAGTTTGTAGGGAATCCATGTTGAAATATGCGTGTTGCTGGGTTAAATTGTGATATTTTGTGTTGACATGGTAGTGGTGATTGACACTCTTGATTCACTAGTCTAAATGGCTAAAATGAGTATACTGTTTATTTGTGCCAAATCTCGGAATGGGCAATTCAAACGGGCGAACATGTTTTGTTTGTGGGGTAGAAGACAATGTTTGGCGTAACTGTGACGTCACTGTAATCACGGTCTTGCAAATTTGAACGAATTAAGTACCGGTTGTTTTTGTGGGTTATAAGACAGCGGTTTACGTATGTGACGTCACCATAGGCGTTACAGTCGTCCATTGTGGGATTTAATAAAATATAATAATGCAATTTTTTTATTGTACCTTTGTTAGCCCTTCCATTACCGCATGAAGCACCGTATGCAACCATGCTAATTTTTTTGTCGGTAACTGAAAATTTCCAATTTCGGAAATCATTTCCTCAATAGTTCTTAGCCTTTCCGTTTAGTTGTTCGAATAATCGATATCATGTTCTTGTCAAAAGAAAAACTGACTGATCAAGTGACCCGTTTATTTGTATAAAATCCAATTCATACGCTTCAAAAGATTTTGACTGCATAATAAATATAATTCCTTAAAATTTATTTTTCGGTATCGACTGATTTTTTTTCAAAAACTATAAACATACTTACTAATCTAATATACGATTTATTTTATGTAGTAATTCATGCAGTATTAAAATGCTATTCGGGGTTAAATAATAGGGTTTCTCTTGACTTTATCAGAAAGGTATATGATTTTATATTTATCATATCTACACATATTTTTGTTACGAGATGAAGTTGAAGGAAAACATTTTTGTTTTATATTTTAACGAAAAAGAAAGCTTTTTGTATCCATGCGGTCTTTCCTGAACACCAATTCGTAACTTTTGTCGGCATTGAAATCTTAAAAGATGTAAGAAAATGTATTTTCCAGACATAGCGCTTCTTAATAACGTGGTAATTTTCCCATTGTGTATTCGTATATGCCCCCTTACTATCATCTTATCCTTACAATATATGCTGAGTCGAAAGCTCGTAAATTATTGATGTAAAATTCTGGTACATTCTCCATAAGGTTGCAAGGGAGTAAAATTAGGCTGCCGTATATACACGTGACGAAAAGCGATACGCGGCATGCAAATTATAAATTCATAAAATTTGAGTGTTCTTCGACAGGGTTTTAATGCTGGCATTAATATTGCATGCATTTGGGGTTCTGTCATTAAATATTAAAGATCGCAAGAAAATGCGGGACCTGTTTTTGTCTTTTACACTTAGATGCTTAACAACTTTTGATGTTTTCTACCGAGAACTCGTTCGCAGTGTAAAACATAGAAAGTGTCAATATTCATGGGGAAGTGATGGAGTATTATGGAAAGTCGGCCAAAAGTTTGGGATAGTTTAGTCGAAAGTATTTTTGGAGAATAACAAACAGAGACTACTTTTAGGAAAAATGTTAAATTTTAAATGCTTTTTGTAGGGGAAAAGCTTTTTATAATGCTCTTTATAGATGTTTTAATCTCAATGAGTTTTCTACACATTATCAAAGTGTGGATGCAATTGTGGAAAACGTGAGTTATCTTTTATATTTGCATTAATGCCATATTCATGATTCATTAATATGCATTCAAATAAAAAAGTATAAAGTTGCATTTTACTTCGTTCAAAATGTTTTCCTTAAAAAAATTGTAAGGTTTTTGTAGGTCAGTATATTATCCATAAATTTATTTTAATATGTAAAGTAAATATTTTTTATATATTGAATATAGTGTAGAATATATTGCATATCAGAAATATTTTTTCAAAATATAAAAGAGAAAAACAACCGAAAAAATCAGTCATATAAAACATATTTCATAGAAACAGCATGCCGATATCAAATATTTCCTATACTTGAATCTTTGTCGAAATACCCGAAGATCACACGAGACTTAATAAGCGACCCTAATATATTTTACCACGAACAGCATCAATCTAGGTATAGAGTTCTTCCGTACGGGACAATCAAGTTTTCTGTCATCGCAATTACAGAAAGAAGCTATTGTGTCTTCTGCGGAAATAGTAGCTTCTATCTCGGAGTAAGATAGCACTTTCTATAAGAAATGCTTCCGCAGTTCCGGTATGATCTTACCTAACGGATGCAATTCTGTCTACAAGCTCGTCTGCAATGGCTACGGAAACTCGTGCCATACACGTCTTTTTTATTTCCTTTTTTATTGTTGGAAGAGTTTGCAGGAATGATGGAGCTCCGGATTTCATCGAAAAGTTTTTACTTGCACACTTCTCTTAGCTTCCGTTTCCATCCAACTCATGTGTACTGAGAGGGGAAATATTTTTATGCTTTGTTGGAAGAAACTAATAGTTTTCCCGCCAGTGTTTAGCAGATCATTCAGTTTCACGAGACGTTGAAAAGGATAGTTTTGAGGTGGTGCCATTCAAAATTGGCACTTTGATATTTGAAATATTTTAAGCGTTTACTTCAATTGAACGCATATATTGTTAAAAATTAGTAACCAATCGCAATGCTTTGTACATAGTCAAATAAGTTTTAAATGCAAAAATAAGTATGTTTAAAAGTTAACAGAAAGTAAAATAAAAACAATAGGTTTTAATGATATCAGAGGTTAGTTTTATGTAATAGGTGTATAAAAACCATAACTGGCACTTTATTAGTAGAATATACCAGCAATATTTATTTATCATTTATATGCAACGCCTCGTTTTTAAAGAAGCTGTAGTTTGCAATAATTGTTTAAAAATTATTAGTTTATAAGTAGATTGAATTCTAATAAACATGAAACAAATTTGCAAATAGAAATAACAAACGTGTTTCGAAACTAAGAATGAGAAGATACAAAGTTGTATAAAACTAGGCAAATGTTCAACAACTTAAAAGTTTCTACGATATGTAAAGTAGCACTTCAAAGTGTATATTGCTTATTTATATAAACCAGAAACATAATAGATCGGAATCTCCTGCTCTAATGTTCTTAAGCAATTACATTCCTCCAAAAAATGCATCCAAAACATTGGCGAAGCAATTCTCGCCGAAACTGTTAATGACAATGGACTAAATTCATTGGTGATAAGTAACCAGTTTCTAGAACACGTCCAAGTCTAGTGACCGCAATCAAGCGTTCCTTCAGTACTTAAGCAACGCTGAGTGCTTTTATCCCAAATTGGTGTTTGTTTTTACCCCTTATAGCATTAAAGGGGGATAAATAAACTAATCCCATCTCCGAATTCAATCAATTTAATTATCGCTAGAACGAAAAATTGGAAAGAGCACAACGAAATTCAGGCAAACGTGTTGGTAATTGAATGATGGGAATAGTAGCAATTCCAGACTTGTTTATCTTTGGACAAACTTATACGCTAAGTTCCCTGAAAAAGAATTCAGCCGTCTCTCAAATTGTTGGGCGACAAGTGTCGATCGAAACTTGAAGCGAAAGTGCTTCAAGACAATTACTTCTTTGCCGCTCCGAATATTTTCTTAAAAGATCTTTTGCATTCCCTATCGTTGTGATATCGCGAAATTGTTTCGTTTATTTTGGAATTTATTCCTGCTCAAGGTTATGGCACTAAGGTGTTTAAATATTTGGTAACGAATGAGAAGCTGTGTTTGCTTAGTTAGGTTCGAGTAAGGGTGATTGAAGTTTGAATAAAGTTTATAACGATGATAGTTTCACCGAATATATTAAAATATATTTTTATGGTTTTGTTTTATAATAATATGTATCTTTTAGATTGAAATATCATGTTAGTAATGATGTTTCTTTAACGAAATAGTTATCAAGCTTAGCGTTAAAATTGTTTTTATTACATAATATACAATTTTAAATCATATAATTTAATGATAATTTCAAAATCATACTATCTTTCCTGCTATAACTGTTATGTGTATTCGAAAAAATATTTTTTATATATACAAATATTATTTTCAGATACACAAAATAGTTGAATTGGACAATTAACCTTAAAGCTAAAAATTGGTGCTTTGAAATATTGACATTTGAAGCTGGCAACAAAATTGTTTCAAAATTAACTAAAATCGTTACAAACTCCAGCCTGATATTCAGATGTGTATTATTTTTTTTATAAATACTCATTATATAGTGATTAAAAGTTTCAAAATATCGAATTTTCTTTTTAAACATCGTTGTGTTCTCTGTCCCCTAAAGGCTGCATTTTTTTTTAAATCCCAAGTTGAGCCTATGATCCTAACTTTATTAAATTTAAAGTTCAACGTAGATAGGAGCCAAAAGAAACAATCGCCCACATTGTTCCAAATTAACTTAACTCCAAAGGAATAACAATTGAAATCCGCGTATCCGATGCCGCGGTCTGAAGGGAAAACAAAGAAAAGGCATAAAAAAACCCTCCTCCTTGAAGTGATGAGTTTTGACAACTTCTGCCCCATTACTAAGATCTTGTCTTTCCTATTCCTCATTGTCGAGTTTTTGCCCTGGTAGCTTTACCTTAATCTTGGCAATGTCTCTGGCGGGAAGAAGGGAAATTAGTAATGGCATCTAATTCCCATGACTAATCTTTCTTCTGTAAATTTAAACGCTCGCTCGAACTTTTCTCTCGCTGTGTTTGCTGGAGCAAATTTCTTCAGGGAACGCGGCATTTGAATAATTTGTTTTAACTTTTTTTCTTGACGGGTTTTATGGAAATGTACATCCTGTGGGAAATATTGGTCATGATGGTACGGGGGATGTAAGGAGAACTATCTGCGAATATAATTTTTTCTCTTTTGATTTGAGATGTATTCTGATTTCAAAAGATTATGATTCTATTTTATTTACTTTGACTTCACATTGTGACAAATAATAATACAGAATTGTAAAGAACATACAATAATTGAAAACATACAATATATTTTTTTTTGTCGATAGATTTTATTTTAAAAATACATTTTATTGCACGTTAATAATTACGAGTTTAATTTGTATTATTCATCTATCTAAAATGTTTAAAACATTAACTATTTTTTTAAAATAACTTTTAAAGTTTATGTATTTTATGCTTAAAAAAATTACGAATAATATTTTCCTGGAATTTAGATTGAACATTTGAGAATTGTTTTATTCACTTATGCGTTTAATTAAAAATGTTTCTGAGGAAAAAGTCTGTTGGTTGTTAATATTAGTTTCTTTATACACAAAGTAATATTATCCCCAGTCCAAATCATAAATAACATTTTATGTGGCACTGACAATCTTTTACTTTAACCGTATTTTCGCGCTTGCAAATCTATCCTAACTTTTATCCCCTCACAGAAACAATGACATTGTTAACACTTCCAAAATGATCCAATAATAAATGATATACCTGGCTAAAAATACCCTTTCAACTTTTATTTCTCACCTTTCCTTCCCCCCATATCTTCTTGTGAACTTCGTATTTCTCTTAGAGGATCGCAAACTTCACTAGAACTTGCAACCACACAAAAGTAAAAACCTTTTTAGCGCTTCGTCTCCAACGGTCTATCTCTTTCAAACTTTTTTCAAACACCAAGGCTTTTTTCTTATTTTTACGTCGTCTTTTCCATCGTTTATCACTCCCAATGGCACACAAGGAATGCTTGGACATTTTAGGGGCAGAGAAGGACGGGTGTACTTTTAAAGTGCAAATAATCTCCTGCTTAGTGTGAGTTTGTTAGTGTTACTCAAATATTTATGTGGAGAAAGTTTGTTTTAATTCTAAAATCTTTGTCTATGTATCTAATTAAAAATACGTTTTTTATACATAAGTGACGTAATTAATGTTTTTTTTTAAGTTTGATTTGAAATGTCTTTCGTTGTCCACATTCGATTGCATGACACCGACTTTCTTGATTTTAAATTTTCTGAAAGAAAACATTCATGTGTATTTATGAAATATATGTAGAATAGTTTTGGAAAGTAAATGAAATGTTAATGGAAGTAGTATTCCATTTTTATTTTCATATGGTCATTTGAATTTAAAATTTTAAACAGATAATAACCTATTTCGATAGATCCTTGAATCTTTTAAAACAAAGTCATAGAATACATCGTATAACTTTTTATAAACAATTTTTATATATAATCTCATTAGCACCTGTACATACACTTGTATTGGGATAGGTTTAAAATAACTAAACAATTTTTATGATAAAAATATTTGGTTTGGTCTCTTTTTGGATCACTAATCAAATATTATATCTTTCATCTACCACTTAACTAATTTTTGATATTTTACTTTATTTGTCAAGTTTTATGTTGTATTAGAAAGCACATATATATTTAACTGATAAGTGTTTCTTTTTTTTAGGTGAGTTCTCCAAATGAACTAATTTTTGTCTCTGAATTGTTTTTACTATGGTAAGTAATGAAAATATACAACACATTTAATCTAGTGTTTAAAGCAAAGAGTCTTTAAATCTAATGCCCTAAAAGCAAATCATAACCTAGTCTTATCTATTAATCATATCACTCCCTCGTGTATACCTCCGAAGCCAAAAAATAAATTTATTCTACAAATTCCTTATCTTAATACAAAAAAGATAGTGTTCGAGAAAGTGAAATAAAAAAAAGTAATATAAGATGGTATTTAGCCAATAATCAGGATGTTGTCTAACCCTTTGCAACGAGCAATTCTTCCATGCTTCATACCAACGTTAAGAGCTATGGACTTAACAGTGTGGTATAGGATTACTGGTCGTCTTTTATATGAGCATTTAGACTGATCTAGTTTGTAAGGAGAAATTGTTTTTATCCATACCAAAGAAATAAATGCGCTGGGGAAATCAGGAAAGAATTGGTCTCATTTCATATATTTATGATTTTCGAAAAATTCCGGGGCGTTGTTATAATTCTCGCGTTAAGGTAATAGAATCATAATGTATGGGGTTTCGGTCTTCTGGGAGACATTTCTTCGAATTTACCATAAAATAACCATTGTTAAACTCATTCCAAAAATCTAATAAGAATTGTAATGAATACGAATCGCCAAATGTACTAGGATTTTGTAATTCTCGGGGCTAAATTAAGCAATACAATATTATTCAAAGCGTATTTTGCCTTTTTTAAAATTGCGCATTTTTAAATGAACATGCAACATTTTTCATGTGTAATTTTAGTTGAAATTCATTCCTTCAGATATTAATTCGGAATTTTTATTATTCAATATAAATAGGCATAGCTGGATAAAAGTGTTAGATACTGTTTCGTTTTAAAACAAATAAAAATTGTATTCTTAATAAAACACATTTATTCAGGGTTTTACATTATATTAACTGAAGACAAATACTTTTAACTTAAAAGTGGTGTTAAACTCCCATTCGTTATTTTAATTTTGCTAAAATTTAAGGGGTAACTTTTGTCTCCTATTTTTTTTCTCGTGAAATTAAATATTAAGTAAATAATGTTTCTTAACCTTTTTGAATGCAGAAAATTTTAATGTAATTTGTACTCGGGGGGAACAATTTTTGAGCCTTTTCTTATTTAAGTTATTACTAGTGTTATTATTTTAAGAACATAGATAGGAATGAATATGACAAATACATTTATTTATTAGATTCTAGAGTTATACTGGGTAGAGCGATTTTTAAAAGAGGGATCAATATAAATAACGTACTGGGACGTGGGAACCTATTTTTGGAATTGCCACCTCTTGTAATTACTTCAATTGTATTCGAAAAGTTTTATAAATTTCTATAAGTATTCTTTAGAAGATAAATTATATTTTATTCTACGAAATTGTCTTCAACGTTGATAGACATGGACCAACATAGCTTATTTATTCTGAACATCAATAACCTTTATAAAAAGGATTTTTTTCCATCATCAGTCACTTATCAAAACTTTCTTTACTATTTTTATACTGAAGTTTATTTCGAATTGCAATGCTCCTTTTTTTGAAGTTATTATGCGAGAATATAAAAAGCAAAAAAAAAAAAGATCAAATATCAGTAAATAATTTATGATATAAATAAAATTCGAATTCGCGCATTTATTAATATATTCAAATCACTACCTTTTTCCTATCCCTTTCCTTGAATTACTTAACGCCAGATTCTTGTTTGAAAAATTGAACTGTCCTTACCAGCCGTATTTGGATTGAAACATTTTATCATGGTTTATGTCACTGTAAATACAAGGAATATCAAAATAATAAAAGGGGCAATTTCAGGATTGAAACATTATTTCTTATTTTCAGAAAAATTGTACGTATTGATTGTTTTTTATTCCCTCGCAGAAAAATATGCTTATAAATATACCGAAGGAAAGATTGGGAACAGTTGATATCAATATTTTTGGATTTAATAACTTATAAAGTCTTGTATGAAAAAAGATAAAAATACGACGAAACTTTTTGTTAGAATTTGCCTTTATTTAAGATAAAAACACGGGAAAATATTGTCTCCAAAGCATAGATATTAAAATTCATATTGCTGACTTGTTTAGAGAAATCTTTGCCTAAATATGTATGAAAAATATGCTAAAAAAATAATGGAATCACCCTTCTTATATATAATATATGTACTCGGGTAAAATTTCTTTAAAAAAAGGCGTATTAGATGTTTATATTAAATTGTTAATTTTATCTTATGAAATTGAGGACACATAAGTTTATACCATGTAATAACAGAACCTGGGGCAGAAAGAGATAGCAAGTTAATAATGTTTTAAATATATAAAAGGGTTAATAAAGAGGGATGAAAATTTTTCGATGAATTATTTATACTTTAATATTCTGGTAAATCTAATGATATATTTTAAAGAATGTTTATTTGTAGAAACAAAAAAGAGATCATGTCGTCTACCCCAGTTGTGGTGCAGAATGGGGTGGCAATTTGAAGTATCTATAAAACTGCAAAAAAGGCTTGCGCTCTATTTAATTGTGCTAAAGTGTCTTCTTCAATTTGTTTATAAGCTTAAATTAATCTTTTCACGTTTTCTATACTTATAAAAAAAGATTATATACTATTTAAAATGCAAATATATTTTTAATGACAAATATTATAATAAATTTCATGATCCTGGATTCATATTTTAATATTACAATAGTATTTACTCTTTTACCTTAAGAGGATGCAGTACCCAAAAATTTGTCAAAATATCGATCTTTCAGTTTTTACTTCTTATTATATTACCAATTACTTTCTGAACATTTACTGAAAGTTTCATAATGATATCTTCAGTAGAAAAAAGCAAGTTAAGTATTTTATGGAGTCATTCCTATAAGTTTGAATACGTATTTCGTCTGCTTTAAACCTTTTTTCCCTCTGTTTCGGGTTTTTAAATTCTTGTGTTTAATAAATCCCTAAGGCATTTTTGCTAATTAAGTTAGAATTTTTAAATTTTTAACCTGTGTTATTATACATATGGTGCTCAAAATTGTGCATGGAATAATAAAGTCTATGAATAGTTGTTTTTTTTTTTTTTTGAAATGTTGAATTCAATAATTTTTAATTTTGTTGTGATTTTCAGTATAAATGTATGTTACTTTTTAACTGTAGCTCACATTTTTAAATCGTTACGCAGTTCTTGAAAAAATAGTACCAAAAACAAACTAGTAAAGTTTGGTAGAGTTATTCTTAAAATTGAAAGAGGAGTAGAGTTTTAAAAAAATTTAAAGTTTTGACTTTTTTTTAAATAAATGAAAAACCACTCGTAAATATTTGTTTTATTGCTAGAAAATGTTTATTTCGAGTGAACATTATACAAAAGTACTATAATTTACAAGTTTATGCTACTATTTTTTGAAATGTTTTGGGTACCGTGTCCCCTTAATATGTTTAAATGATTCTGTGCAGTGTTATTTTTTACAACATTGCACATATAACACATGTCGAAAATGAGCCTTTCAAAACAAAAATTCAAAAGTGAGAATTAAAAAAAATCAACTTAAAAAAATCTTTTCTCGGCAGTTAAAAAGCCTATTGCTAGAATAAACTGTACTTAAACTAAATGTTTAATGTTTCGAAAAATGTTTCTAATCTGAAAAAAATTAAGTTTATTTATAAAAAATGACTTAATAATTTACTCGGGGAATTGCTTGAATAATACTTTTCCCAAGTCCCATAACTCCTCCAATATTTGCACGTCATTAAAGTATGACTGTAATATTTGTGCAACTGCTGGAATTTATTGCGCAATTCTACGTCTTAGCTCAAGAATTCCATGTTATGGGCCCCCAGTGAATAATAACGCTGCTTGTAACACCTTGGTTCCACAGGCACCAAACTGAATGTTAAATGTTTGTGGAATATTTATAGCAAGGGTAGACGGAAAATTCTGAAAATATAGATTACTGAAAATATTCTAATCCATTGAAAAACGTGACAAAATTTTCATCATCCACATCGAACTAATAAATCGAACTATTTTGCCCGAGCCCTTGTATGATGCATTGCTATAAACTCCGCAATGGTTCTATTGGAGCTCTGATGTATCGAGGTTTTATGAAAGTGTTTTTATCTACAAAATAAACGCTCGGCAGTAAAAACTGTCAGAATTGAATATATCTATATATGTATGGCCATATATGTAGCACTTTTTTTAGTAATCTTCAGTTACTCGTCGATAGTATTATTCCTTTTACTGTTGCAAAAGGTTGAGCGAGAAAAAGGGGAAATTTTATTTTTATGAGAATACATAAAATAGCATCCAATCATGTTACATTTGAATTATTTCCCCAAGAAGGAACTTTTTTTAAAGGAAATTTAAGGCAATATCGATTACACCTTTATAAAGTATGGATTTCAATATGATTTGATTTTTCGAATGTGCCGCTTTCGAACAACAATTTTAGAAATGTATGTTTTTGTTTTTATCGCCGACATAAAATATAAGTTTTATTAATGGAATATTGATCAATGGATCATTTGATAGAGAAATTTATATTGTTTGAACAAATTGAATGAAAAGCATGAACATGTGCATTTTCGATTTTAAATTGTTACAAGAATATATATATATATAAATAGTTTTTTATATTTTTGAATCAAATTCGCCAAACAGTATATGTTACACAGCATGATGCAAAATTATAAAAGATAAAAAAAAATAGATGGAATGATTAAGTTATTAAACAGCAATTATTGAACTATTATTATTGTACAGTTCAGTAAAATATGTGTTTTCATCATCTTATTACACTATCGTACACAATAACTACATATTGTAATGTTAATATCCTAAAAATGAAATTTTTCATATAAAAATTGGATAATAAAAAAAATCTATAATCGAAAGTACTTTTTTTAACCGTAAAGCCTCACGCTATTCGTCGAAAGTGAAAAGAAGCATTAAAACATAAGTATCAGTCACGTCTACCCTTTTAATTTCTAATGCCATGTCCATGGAAATAAAAAAAGCCATTGTTTGAGAAAAAAACTATCGATTTTACATCCATTCTTAAGTATTTTACAGCTTTTTAGCATTTTAATATCGACTTTTCCCGGTCGGCACGTGATACTGTTTAAACTCGAGGCGACGGCAAGTCTATTTAAATAATGAAGTAAATTATCTGTGTAAAACACTGATATCAGGTTAGATTATCACGTAATCAAATTTCTTTGTCGCTCTTTCGCAAAGTTTTTCCATTACGGCAGCGATTTACATATGCGTGTAGCGGGACTTTGGGAAGCGTTACTTTGAAGGTTCTTCTGAAGCTCCTCCCAGGTTCCTATTGATTATTTATAGAGGTTAAGAGGGATCCCAATCTAGATTATTGATACTTTGGCCCAAAGGAAATTAAATTAAGAAAAAGGTTATCAAACTCTTTTTTTTAATATATTTTTACTGTGAGGTCTACATAATTTGCGCGCTTATGTTTGCTTAACCTTGTTTGATGCTTTGTATTAGCCAATGAGATTTTTGTGTATGCAGGGCTATATTGCCCTGATTATGTTATGGAATTGGATTAGATTCAAATACAAAATAAAATTTATCTTATTATCATATCTTTTTCTTAAATTTTACTTACTTTGGGTAAATTTGTGTAGGACCTCTTAGGGTTTGGCAGCACTACTTCGCACCTCATTCCACATTCCGATTGATCATTTGTAAACAGCAAAACCGATCTGATACGAAAACAGTGTTAGCATAACTTAAAACGTTTACACTCTTAAAACAAAGGAGTGAAATCCACTCCAATAGGATATAAGTGCATTTTCGACACTGAAAAGAGTGAAAATTAACTCAGACTGAGTTAAAATTGTTCACTCGTTTGTTTTAAGAGTGTACACACCCGCCCCAACATTGTAAAGGAAATATAAGCTATCTTATTTGCAAATGCATACATACCTTAACAGTTTAAAAAGGATTCCTGGATGAGCGTCTCTTTGAATAGAATCCACGCATTCCATCATTTGCGTATTGTTCGGATAGAAAGACCCCGTCACGCGGTGACTGTCCTAATGGGCCCAGATGTACCGCTATCATTAAATGAAAGCATCATCCATAACCTATTAATGGGTGCGGTAGGTTTAACTTGGCAAGACAATTCATTATCGGCCATTCCAGTAGAGACTGTCAGAGGGTAGTTAAAGGACAATTATGAACCTGGATCTGTGTTAAGGTGCGGGGCTGTTCGGACAGTTGAATCACAAAATCCAACTGCAGTATGATGTTGAGTTGAAGAATGTATGAAAAGAGTAAGAGAGGTTGCGATTTTAATTCAATGTATAAGAGTACTTGGGTTTTAACTAGAAACAGTATCAGATACGAACGTTATTTTGTAGTTATTCTGACTTAAATCGAGTCGAATTATTATCATTTGACTTCAACTGAGGTTTCCCATAAACTTACGTTTATGGTATAAATAAAACTATAACATATTTTTAATTTTATGTGAAAAAATATTTTTCAAATTATGTATAAAAAATGTTTTATGACAAATTCCGCTAAAAAACTTATTAATTATAACATATTATGCAATGTGTTACCTTCACTCGTTGAACAAGTAAAAAAAAGGCCTTAATTAAAAATGTGACAAAACATTTTTTTCTTAAAAAAAAGTTACGAAAATTAACAAAATACAGAGCTTAAAATTAATTTATTTTAATGACATACCTGCATTCCAGTTTAAAGTGAAAACAAATTATAATAACGCATGAGTGGATATTTTTAAAATAATTTTTGTGTACGCGAAATAACATTTTAGAGAGACTTTAAGAATTTTTATGCATGATTTGGTTTAAGTATAAATATGTTTTTAGTGCTTCATTGCCAAAACAAGATTTATTATTTCAAGATATTTAAAAAAACATTAAATTTTTTTTCAAGAACTCTGTACAAAACAAACTAGTTTAAAACAACTTAAACAAACGCATCAAGCACGATCGTTGAAGAGACTGCAACTTTAATCCAAAGATCATCAATGAAATCACTTTATATTTACGAAAGAAAACATTGAACCAGCATACACAAAGACAAGTAGAAATAGTATAATTTAATAAAGTCGGTTTAACCAATTCGGAAGCTAAAAATCAACTAAGAACTCGGTCACTAAGTTCTTTACTTGATTGACCAAATAAATCTTTAACTGTTTTGTCTTGTTTTCTGGAAGGATTTAAAAGATCAATGCGGGTACTTTTAGTTTCAACTTCTTCTTTTAAAAGTATTTAAAAATAGTATTAAGTATTTTATTATTGAAATGCTTGTCTGAAGTCTAAAAATTGCAATCTAGTTTTTAACTACATTATTTAAAATATATATAATGTTTGTGTGTTTTTGACAATTTTAAATTATTGATAACTATTCCAAGTAAGGTATTTTTTTTTAACTCGTTGATTATAACATAAGCTTATTAACACGTACTTAAAAAAAAAATTCGAAGTATCTTCATCTAGTTTTCTTAGAAAAATAAAATGTACAAAGTTAATGCAGATAAAGTTAACTGAACAAATTTATTAATATCCAGCTATATGTGCTGTAATTTCCTTTTCGATGGCAGTATTAAAAGGCAATAAAACTAAGAATTTGAACTTGGACTTTTCTAGCACTCCCAACGGTAATCCGGATATCGAAAGAAATCGCCTCTAACCTAAAAAGCTACAAATGTATTCAGTTGCATAAAACTGTAACTGATAGATTTTTAATTTTTCCAAGATTGTATCGTTCCAGATTTTTAAACTGGTCTTTGGTTATCGTACGTATGTAAAAAAGACATTCTGAAAATGCTTTTCTTTTTATCTCCATAGTACTATTGAAGTGGGTTAAAAAGTCACGTCACACAGGATGAGTTATTATATCTTTCTCTAAGCCATTCTATACCTGTATCATTCGGTACAAAACAAAATCCACCCAATATGTAAAACTGTGGACTATACCATAATGGACTGAAGCCTGTTAAATCTATCAAACTCTTAAATCCAGGCCTCACGTGCTTTGTCAAAAATTGCGGTTGTTGCAAATTCAGGTTTAGCATCTTTATTTGGACTTGACTTAAAATTACGAGGCATATTTCTAATAGACTCTAGTGCGACCTTAATTAACCCAAAGCATAGTGAAATAATGCATTTTTGTGTTCATTTTACAAAATAAATTGTGTATTATTTGCACCAATGTCAAACCAAATTCCCGAGAATGTAATGGAATGATCTGGGAATCAGGTAGAGCCAGTTCATCCTGTAATGATCATCTTTATGCACGGGATGATGCAAGAGAGCCTATTGCAGATCATCATCATTTTCTTCATAGCCTTTACTTAGATCTGATCCTGCTCGTCATTTAATTACAGGAAATAGCCAAGAAGGTGCCAGGAATAACTATTTCGAACACACGTTCACGCTTTCGATCATGTCGCATTGATTGAGTTCATAAAATCAATGATATATTGATCTGATATAGTTGGTATCGTATCTATAATTCGATAGATTGATGAATTGTCTATTTTGAGACGAAGAGATAAGAAAATTATTTTATTGTATATTGCAAGTTTTTGTGAGCAAATTTAGTTCCAGAAATAAGAAGCCAGAAATACGGAGTTCGTAATTCCTACAAAAAAATTTAAACGAAACGGACATAAAAAAAAGATATGATAAAAAAAGCCAGGTTTTAAAAGCAAGATTATTTTTTGGATATTTAGTTAAAAAATTAAATTAAAAAAACTTAGGACGGCATAAATAATCTCATTATAATTAAAATAAGTTGCTACCAATAATATATTTCTTTTAAAACAACATAGTTATTGTATTTAAAATATATTTATTTAAATTTCTAGAGACATAGAAGTTTCAAATTTAATATAAGCAACATTAAGTTTGTAAATTCTGATATTTAAAAATATATTCCGTTATTAAATTTGGAAAGTATGCACAGAACCTCACCAACGTCTGACATGCATAAGACATAACCAACCTCTTTCGATACTTTTATTAAACTCATTTTTAAAAATATTCCGCCCTTCTTCTCTGATATCCAACTTGAATATAAAATCACCTCATAAATTTTCCGGAGAAAAGAAACCCAACAGCATGAAAAGAATTTAATCCTTTCTTTTGCATTTTTATCCGCAGATATGACATAATAACTCGCGGACAAAGCATCAAAAGGCCCGTCCTAGAAAACGTCTCGGAATAGTAGAGTACCCCCGTGAAAAGTATCCAGCATTGATTTTCTTTCCAATCACTTTCCCTTCTCTGATAGTTCGATTTGAAATGCATGAGTTGGACTCTAACGAAACTTTAGCCTGTATTCGAAAATAGACATGTCGTTACCTTGGTTTGCTATGATTGGAACTGAAGATTAAAGCTCTAGATTAGAGGTCGCCAGTCGCCAACTGACGACTATTACATCGAAAGTGGCTACCTAAAAATCGAACCCCAGTCGCCAAAATTGGCGATCATAATTTTTCCTTTTGTTCAACAAATAACTAATACTGAAGCTGCATTTCTAAAATAATAATAATAAAACGCTCCAATTCGTTTCTATCGGGAAGAAATACTAATTTTTACGATAAACATTCGCTACGCACCCTGTAGATGAACTGTAGGTACATAAAATAATTTTCTCCTTTCAATTACGGCCAATCACATATACTTACATATTTGGTATGATCTACTTTTTACTGTCAATCTTTTCATATAAAACATGTCCGTAATAAAATTTTGTTTTGTGTAAAATAGCACTTTCTTTTTATCATATATACTTAAGTTTAAAACTGGCTACTAAAAATGCAAATGTGGCAACAATTTTTTTTCACTCTGGTAGCCAGTGGCTACTATCAAAAAATCCCAGTCTAGAGCATTACTGAAGATGTAGTCGAATATTAGTATAATAGTCGAATAATTATAAGGAATATTTAATAAAACTTACTATTTGTATTGCAGTTATTATATGAGAAAATGAAATTTCAGTGAAGAGCCATTTTTAGGGTTTATTTTTTAATGATTTTGAATGTAACGAAAATTTTATTCCACTCCCTCCGACACATTTGCCATTAGTATGCGGGTTTTTTTCGTTGCGTGTTACTCAAGTAATTAAATGTTGTGAAAATGTTGCACATAAATCGCAGTCCAATTTCACAACATAAACTCTAATTCATTGTATTTAAATAACCTGAAATACTGGCACCGTAAGGGTATACAACCTAATTAAGTAGAACTTCATTTTTAATGCTTCTTCACAGTTCTAAGTTAAGGGGAGATGCTCCAAATCGTACTAAACGCTCCATGTCAAATGCATATTACAAGTTTGGGGTATGAGAACTAAAACAAGGTAACTAAAAAAATCGCAACATATACGTTCAAAGAAAATTCCTCCGCGTTTGATTCATAAAGTACTGCATCTAATTGCCTGTTGTAGATAATTAACATGTACTGCTTACAATTTTATATTTAAAAGATCTGCATAGATTTATGTAACGAGACAAAATCTATTATTTCGAGTTTCCCCGAAACAGACAAATTGTTCTTGTTATACTATTTATCTAGACGAACTGGTTTGCTAGTGTTTTCAAGGGCCTTTATTACAATTGATATTCTTTATACTCAAACTTCAATCAGTTGCATGTTTGTCACACCAATTCTTTAGTAACCTGGTGCAGTCTTGACATGGCCACGTCAGCCCCGTGTGGCATGCAAAGTTTTCCCTTTGTTTTGAACTGTCTGGAATATTCTTCCTCGGCGATTGTTCTTTTTTCTTGTCCAGTTCTGCATACGAGATCGAGTGAAGATGAAGCAAAATATATTCAAGCTATTAAATTTGCCAGTTTTCGTCCTGTCGAGTTATTTTAAATCCTCTTTGGCTGTAGAATTTTTGGATTTAGTTAGACTTGCTATAACGCTTTTATTTTCTGGAATGGAAAGTATCTGTACTATTTTTTTTCAGAGTATATATTTGAGTGAAGTATGAAAGTGGTTAGTTATTTCAAACACTTAAGAGGAAGTTTATCAAATCCCCCAGAATTTATTGTTTATAGACCTGTATTTCTACCGTATTATTCATTTTAATATTGAATCAAATTGAAAATAAGTCATATTAAAAGTATTTCCTTGATAAACATAAAATTGCGTTGTTTATGGTATATGCCACGAAAAGTTCTCCAAATTTATTTACCGTAAATTTCCTAAACTAAGAAAGCAAATTAACAACCACACAATAAATCAAAGTTAGATTTGATCTTATATTATTTGTCATAATTGAAAATCTTTTAATTTAATGTTAAAAAAAGGCACTAAACGTGGAAATTTTAAAATACCCTTCCACATCTGCTATTTTTGTGTTCATAGTGTGGGTTCATTTATTCTTAAATTAAATAAGAAATATACCTTCATAGGAGAAACATGCCAACAAATAATCTAAATTCTTAGTTAAGAACAAATGAAGCAAAGGCAAATGTAACGAGATGAGCTTTATCGCGATAAAAATTCGCTCAGAAAAGGATTACATCTTCTAATATTTATTCCAAAACATTTCAACGACCGAGAAGGATTTAGATTACATCTTGTCTTATTAAAGGACAAGCAAGGAGTAAGTAACGCCTTTCTCCATAGAAAATAGTAATAAATGAACCGGGATTACAGGTATGTGTCAACAAGTTTTATTTGAAAAGCTTGGGGGAAAGGTAAATAGTTTTTTCTGATTTTTCTTGTTTTTTCTTCCTTTTTCTTCGCTCGTTTTCGTCTTCCAATTCAAATGCAAATAACAGACTGGATTTGTGCATTTACTTCTGATATTACAAGAAGTTTTATTGGGGAAAAATAATTAAACTGTATGTGTTGGAGATGCAATCTAGGGTGTTGGCGTTTGAAATGTATTGCTTGTAATATTTCAGCAATCTTTATTTAATGTTTGTGCTGTAAACAATGAAGTAGAATTTTATAAGCTAAGTTGTATTAGTGTCCTTGAAATACTTTCATTTGCTACTGGTACTTAGCTGCAAAACGGTCGATGCAACGTTACTCTTTAAAATCGGTAAAACTAAGTGCTGCCTCTAGTTTAGCGG
Organism: Hylyphantes graminicola; assembly: GCA_023701765.1. Taxonomy (NCBI): domain Eukaryota; kingdom Metazoa; phylum Arthropoda; class Arachnida; order Araneae; family Linyphiidae; genus Hylyphantes; species Hylyphantes graminicola. Next base: position 44,010,023 of record CM043123.1, read on the forward strand.
AGTGAAGTAACATCAATAATTGGTAAATACTTACACCAAAGCTGAGTGACTTTACCACATAAAATGTAGTGAGTTTACATCAAAACACGGAATAAGGTTACTACACAAAACAAACTAAGGTTACACCACATCTTTGCTTTCATAAGATAGTTTAAGTAGGTGACTACTCACCAATTACCACTCAATTTAAAATGGTATACGATTTGTTTATTAACGGGCCGTATAAAAAATTTATTAAAAAAAGTAATAGATGCTACTTTTATTCCATAAAATTTCCAATCATTATTACACGTTGTAATAATTTATTCATTTACCAAAATGTAACATTTTATACTGGAGTTCTCTAATACTATTTTTTACTGAATAAAAACCTTTTTATTAAAATGATAAATAAAACAAACCACCTTCAAATAGCCTTAAGATACAGCACTTTCCTTACTAGATTGCATTTACTTTAAAAATGACAACAAATTAAAAACTTTTTTGACAAACATAGGATAATTGTATAAAATACACTTCCAAAGGTTTTCTTGTTGAATTATTTATAAGTGTACAAAAAAAATATTCATTTTTCATTGTTAAACAATTTGATAACTAATTTTAAGCTCGCATAAGGTATGAAAAAGTGGGTCACAATTTTGGAAAAACACAGTATATTAATTTTATGTGGCATGCAATATTGCTAATTAGTTCAGTGAATAATCATCAGCAACGCTCTATAACTGCGTTTAAGTTAATTTAGCTGAACTCAAAAGAGAAAGCACTTTTTTTTACTTCCAAAATGAATCCGTTTTTTATCATTTCCATAATGGATTCGCCATAACGAGAAAAATTCCTGCTTTTTAATGAAATACCGCATATTTAAAAAAAAGGAAAAGAGAATATGAATCCAAACTCGGGTAAAAAAAACATACAGAATATTTGATTTTTTTTTCGGAATTTGGATAAAAACACTGTCTGATTCGTATTAATTTTTATCGATGGTTCGAGAAGATTATTTTTAATATTTCTAAACTATTTTCTTAAGAGAATTGTGTTTGGTTTAATTTTACTTAATACGGGCTTGTGTATTTTGAGGTATATTAACATCGATGATTCCACTAATAGTTTATAATTATTATTTTGCACTTCGTGTATTGCATTACATAAGGAAATTTGACAGATTAGAAATTTGGTGAAATTACCTTAAATTTATTCTTTTCGTTTTTACTACTTGTGGAAAAGGGACGAATCTACTTAATGTAACTAATATTTATAGAGATAAGATCGATATTTAGGGGAGAGTGTTGTACCTTGGGACAATTTTTACATTTTAATTTTTTTCTTCGATAATTATTGTCAAAATGAAAATTTCAAAGCAGCATTTCAACACACCAATATATTCCTCTATAATATATTTTTTAAAATTCTGGCAGCTTGAAATTAAAAAATTGCCACTCATTTAAAGTAGAGAGGATAAACTGTCCCAATGTACAATATGATGTTGTACCTTAGGACATGCTTTATAATTCAGTCAATAGTCATACACTTGAACTAATTTGTGTCAGGAAACACACTTTATTTCAAAATACATCAGAAAATGTGCTCTTTAGAACATTTCATCACACGGAAGAAAAAAGATTTATCAGGTGCTGCCAGAATTATATTTTCAAACTTCAATCATTCTAAAATATATCCAAAACAAAGCTGAGTTGTATTCTACATGTTTTGTGGAATTGCTCTTAAAATAAATATTAAAGATATTTTTATTTATCCAAATTATTAAGAATTTAATCAAAATATTAATATTGTCCCAAGGTACAACACACTACATGGTTTAAATAAAAGCAAGATAGTGGCCAATCTAAATGCATTATCATTATTTTCTCATAACCAAAATATTTTAAAATCTTCTCTTTTATGAAGAAAATAAAATGCAGTTGACTTTTTGTAAGAGTACTAAGGTAAAAAATTATATTAGAATGGAAAAAATATTTACTTTGGGGTAATGAAATATTATTTTTTGTCACCAATTCATCAATTCAGTGATGCTAGTATTAAATTTTATTATGATGATGTCTGTTGGTTAAGGCTACTATTAGAAATAAACAATGTATGAATATTGCCAATAGATTCTTAGAAATTGTCAGTGTCCCAACGTACAACACTCTCCCCTACAGTAAAGTTATGAAGATTTTAGAAATTTTAGGGTGTTTATGATTTTTTTTACAATTGACATTTTGAAAAAAAAATTACAACAATTTGCATCTCATTAAAATCAAAAAGTGTCAAATTAAAAACTGTGGGATTGTATTAATAGGATTGTAGAATTATTTAAAATGAAACGTTCAATATTGGTCGAATTGAACAATCACATGAAAAATGCTTTCCTTAAGGGGAGATCATAGTTAGCGACAGCAAAAACGAGCAATTCTTAGTATTAGTTTCGAAAGGCTCTAAATAATTTAAAAATTATGTTACAATAAAAAAAAAACAAAATTATAAATTTTACTTTTATTATTATATTTACACTTAAGAATCTTATTTTTAAAAATTATTTTAAGAAATAATACATGTTTTGAAACATACAATTACGAATTTTCAATAATGCAAGTATTTTTTCGGTACACTTTGTACAAAAAATATACAATGAAAGCACATACATTTTTTTCAAATGCAAGTTAACAGTTAGATTTATATTGGTCACCGTATGTTTTTGTCTAAAATAATTTTTAAATTTTATTTAAAAAACATTACATTCTACATTCATAAAATTTCCGATTTTCTAAGCAGAAAAGTGTAAAATAATAAAATAAAAAATAAGTTGTAAGACTAAATAAGGTGACTTAAATAGATCTAAAATGGTTTTATAACACACACAAAAAATTATTAAGAAATATTTAATAGATTTGGAGAAAAGTGTACCTATGTATTGAAAATTATAGTTTTAAGAAATACGCAAAAAATACAGGCTATTACCGTTAACACGAACTCGAAAGGACCACCGAAACATTTCTTATAAGCCAAATTTCATGTTAACCGTCAGGATTTTTTTTAACATTGAGCTAGTGAATAGTTTTCAAATGTCAACACAAAAAATTCTTATTTTAAAATGTAATACATAAATAATACAAGCATACAATTAGTAATTCAAAGGGGACGTAACGCATGTGTTTATTTTTATAATTTAAATTTTTTATAAGAAATAATTATCCAATCGATACAAAATTGGTATTCGATAGATCGGGCTTCCATCTATCAGAAAATACTGTTTTCAAAAATTCAATTTTTTGGTCACTTTTAACTATGATCTCCCCTTAAACAGTTTCTAGGATATTATTATGAATTTTTATTTTTATTAAAGATAGTAAAACAATTAAAAATGTACTTCAATTTTAGTATTTAAATTGAATATAGTTAAGAGAATTGTAAAGTTTTTTATATCTCTAATGAATATTCCAGAAAAAACTCAGTTTATAGTATATGCACATGACGCTTATGTGCATAGATTGACTTTGAATTCAAACTTTTTCATTGCATTGAATAAATCTAATTTCTTATAGTTAACTATTTTTAAAGTATTAAACTCTTCATTCATTGAAGTATTAAATATTCATTGAATATTGAAACTTAATATAATATCTTACGAGTTTAAATTTTACCTTTAAATACATCCATATATAAATACAACCAAGCGCAGTATTAGTACAGCCAAATTTCATATAAATCTTATACAAATGTGTTATTGATGTTATTAAGATACTTGATGCTTGTCTTCATAAAATTATTTCTTTTATAAATTTCGTCGTACTAAAATCTTTAAATTCCTTTTTCCATATTAATATTTTTCTTTCATACATCCATTTGAGTACTTAGCCACAAAAGATTTCTCAAACACACACTAAACTATCCTGAAGATTAAAAAAAAATGTTTTTAAATACACTCAGTTAAGAGCGTCATGTTCTAAAACATTTACTGTAGAAGTTTGAAATTTTCTCTGTCAAGCCAAACTAGGAAATTATCCCGCTTAAGTGTCAGGTAAAGAAACAAACTTAAAAATCCTGCGTCTTAGCAATGGCTAAGCAGCTTTTAAGTAAATGAAGAGTAAATTGGGCTTTTCGTAATATATTCGCCGTCTGTTTCCAAAAAGACCTGTCACTGTTTCAACACGCCCGTTTCCTAAATCTTGAATGTCAGCAACTTAGGGCATTAATGACTAGGTGATAAAATTTCTTTTGAAGTAATGTTTTCCATTAACTTACTCAGTCTTGTTTTTGGGCGTGAAGTTTAAAAATGAAGGATAATAAGACATAATAGGAAGTATAAACTTTTGAAGGATATGGAGGTATTAAATGTGTCAGTTAATTTAAAATTACTTGGAATATAATGCAGATAATGTTTTTCTTTAAGCTGTGCTAAGGTGTTTATTTTAAATATATTCTTTTACGTCTCACGTGCTGCTCTATTGCGACTTCAATTTGAACAAACATTCAGCTTGTTCTGTTGTAATTAGAAATTTTAGAGTTGATTTCCATTATCATATAAAATACTTATTTACAAAAAAACTTTGATTTCAAAAACTTCATCACATTTTCGATATTTAATTTATTTAAATTAATTAAAAGTTTTTTTTATAATAATTACCAACTATTTTTTACTTATGATGGGAAAAAAACATAGAGTTTAAAGGGTGAATGCTGACTAACGTTTATTTTTTTATTCAAAATTGAATATTACCTACTGTTGTAACATGTACAAAGTATTTTGTGCTTATGTCAATGGTGTCACCCAATCCGAATTTTAGTATCTCTTAAACCGATGTCCATCATATAACGATGTGCTTCTCAGCTACAAGGCTATTGATAGAAATGCTAAATATATGGAATATAAACTAAACGAGTTACAAAAAAAAAACCCATCTTTCCTACCAAATAGATAGGGACTCGGAGTGGATCATCATAATCTTAAGATCGTTTTTTATATTTTCCTGAAGTAAATAACTGTTAAACTAAAACACTTTTTTACCCATTACCTTGCGTTGAAACCCACCCAAAGTATTTGTTCCAATGCTAATGAACTGTGCACCAACGGTGTAAAGGGGTTGCAGTGTAATATATAGTTGCAAAAACGACGGTCTTAAATGCTGCATTCCGGGCTAAATTAGCACATTATTTTAGATATCCCTTTTGTTAGAAGATAAGGCAACAACTCCATTTTGATTACTAATGCATAATAGGAGTCGGTACTAGTCTTTAGAGTCTCGTTTGCTAACTTCATTATACAGTGAAGATTGACTGTTTTAAGCTTAAACAGGGAACAATTTTCAACTTATGAGCTTTTTATATTTTTCCCATAAAAAGAATGTTTTTAAATTTCTGGATGTTAATTAGCAAAATGGCTTCGGGTGAAATAAACATTTGTCTACTAAAATCGGCTACAGTTTTCACTTGAGAACTTAGATGACTTTTGAAAATGGGTTATTACTTTTTCAAATCGGTTATTTATTATTGAGGTCGAAATTTGGAAAAAAAAACTTGCCCATTTTTCCATAAAAATAGACAATCTCCTTTTAATATAGAAATATACTCTAAGACACTATATAACTTTTATTATTGAAAGGATTTGTTTCGTAGTGGGAATAGAGTTAAATGTTTTACTGTGTATTTTAAAGAAAAAATACGTGCTCTTTCTACATAATTGTATCGCATATCTAATTTGTGAAATAAATACATATCTTGTTGAGAGGGAAACGATTTTTAAAAATGCGAAAATGCTTTAAAATGTATGGTTAAAGCATCCTGAAGGAAATGGCGTCAAGCTTAATAATCGTTTAGTAAATTCCAATTGCGATAAAATTTACATTTGACTCGAGTAAAATTATATCCTTATTACTTATTTATTCATGAAGGCTGTAGAGGAATCCATAAAGGATAAGTGAAGCTTGAGATAACCGTATTTTTTGTAAAACGTAGGGAATAAAAAAAACCCGTAATATTTTATTTCTTCCCCGGCGTAGCTAAAAATTCTGTGCCACGATTTAAAAAATTAAAAATAAACTTTATTGTATGTTAAAATTTTTTTAATTTAATGTCTAATATCAATAACCTATTAGAACATCATTTAAATGAAATATTTTTTTAAATATAATGTAGTATATAATAAATTAGTGGATCGAAACTAAAACTAACTTTGTTGATATTTTTCTTCGTTTTGTGCTTTTCAAAAAGTTAAAACTTATAAATATTTTTATTTTTTCGCAAGTTTCTAACCCCGATAAATAAATGAAAACACTTAATCACATATTCTTATAACTAATTTGACGAAAAAAATTAAACTATTCACCCCACAGCGATACTATTTAAAACATTCTTTAATTTACTCAACTCTCTTTAAAATGCGGAGCTAATTACCAAGAATTTTGAAAAAGTACACGTAGCTTTTTTATATCTTATCTTTACGACTTAGTAAAATATCTGAAGCTAAAACCCTCGGGTTGCAATCTCTCACGGCTTTACTTACTCAACTCAAATTTGATATTTTTTCTCCACGCATAATTAACTATTTTTTACTAATTTTTAAGATCCTTTTTTTCGAAAAAGATAACGACATTTTATCTGCTGATATTAATATTTGATGGGATTTGGGAACGTTTTAAGGGTGTTTTAGAAGTTTCTGGAAACTAAATATGTTTGAAATATTCATAAGGACAGTGTTGCATACTTAGTATTTTGTTTTAACTTTTCGCCAATTTAATAAAAATTAATAAAATACTATTTTATCAATTATAATGACTGGATACGACATTATTATCCTATTTTGAGAAGTCTTGATGAAACTTGTAATCCATTTTTCATGAGCAGTTTTTCTATTTAAAAGTTTATTTAATTTTTAATTGGTCGAAGATTTATTGATAATAATAAAATTGTCAAAATATTTTACGAAACATAAAAAGGATCCAACAAAAATTTAGTCCAGTTTTTATACCTTATCTTTCAATAATTATTATAACCTTTAAATATGGCATTGATTTTATTTTTTAGGTTTTTTTTACCAAGTAAATATCTAAAATATCTCTAACATGTTTTGTAAAGTGTATATTTTGATTTTGTTTTAGAAATGTATTTCAATAGACATGCAATTTAAGATGCGTTTTTTCCATATTTGAATAAATAACAATGTATTTAATTTCATGTTATAAGTTATCTCAATGTTTAGCATTGAATTTCCATAATGCTTTGCGAATACATAATTTCCCTAATGTTCTTATTTAATTTTTACTGGTCCTCATCTTACTAATAAATTCTACACTTTTTAAAAAAGATAATGGACTGAGAGTCTATTTTCTTCGAAAGCTTAACTTATCTTTCTTCAAACCTAAGCCTGGATTATAATTTTCATTAGTCTAATTTTACAAAGTGTTTCCAGAGCCAATTCCAGTAAACCAGTCCTCGATAAAAAAAAAAGTGCTCACTTTCCTTGAGAAATTTTTATTTCCACAAATTCTCATGTTTCAAATAAAAAAATGTCAACGTTGCAACACGTAAAAAAAATAATTTTAGTGGAACAATATTTTTTATGCAAAGCGAAAAAAATAAAATATTTCTATTTATTTTGTTTCCCCTTATTCTACTCCCATTGTATTCTTATTAAGCATTTATACAATATGCATTTTCATTTAATTTTAGTTACAGTAACATTTTTAAAATTATATTTTTTCCGTTCTATTCTGCTAAATATCTTATAATATTACTATTCTGCTACATATCTTACAGTTCGCGCAGGTTGTTTTGTGGAAAGGACGATTATGCTTGACGTAACTATGACGTCACTGTATGCTTGACCGCTCTATTTTAGACGAATTATCTGCCGGGTGGTTTGTTTGAAGGGTTTAGGACTACGATTGGCGTAAATATGATGTCATTGTCGGCTCGGTAGTTCCAGTTGTCCATTACCCTATTTATTAATTATATCCTTTATCGACAAAGTATCATAATAACAATAATTATATGTTCACATAATTATTAAATAAGTAATTTGAAGAAAAAAACATTGTTTACCACAATATAAAGCATATCAATTTCTATTAGTCGCTTTTAATAATATAATAATCTTTATATCAATCAAGAAATTACAAATAAAAATAACAAAAGCAAAATCATAATGGCTGCTTAGGGGAACATTTCCGTTCAAGCAGCCTAGAACACTAGTTAAAAAGTTTTAACAATGTACAAATAATATTGTCATTACATGAGCATATCTAATTCATCTATTCGGCATTATAAATTATTTTTTCCCTAAAGCAACATATGTTCCAACTATCATTTATTCTATTATTCTATACTGTGCTAGTTCCAATCTTCCAATATCTTATTCCAACCTGCATCCTAAGCCTGCACTTTAATCTTACGGTGGTCTCTGTGTGCAGGGTTTTTAGCAGTGACAGGTAATCGTTCCACGAGACCTTGGCATCAATAAGACAACATTGTCCACTTTCCCTAAGGGATCCTGGCTGATCTTTAGGGATTGTAAGAGGACAAGTTTCTCAGTAGATACTGATTTGATTTAAGCTTCGTTCGTTAAATGGGCAGGGCGCTGTTGTTATTTTTTTTACAAGTGCATCTATTGGAGTGCCCAAATGGATTGTTTCTTGTTTCTTTTGCACTGGAAGGGAAGGGTCAAGTGTGTTGTCTGCGGGAATTTAGTTGAAATAGAGACATTGAATATAATTTCAATTGGGAATAAGTCATTTTCTCATTATAGAAAAACGGTATTTGTTTTTCAATAACTCTGAACACACATTTGAAAAACAAGTTTGAAAATTTCATTGGGTTGTAGACACTTTTGATTTTCCCTTAAAATACTTGTACCAAAATACTTGTAAATAATTTAAAATATTTTGTCAATAAACTCTTTAAAAATCAAAAGCACGCTTAGTAATTCAGAACACTATTTTTGTCAGCAACTCCAAAAAAAATCAGCATTTCAGGAAATGTTAATGTAGGAAGTTTAAAAAAATTAACTCTGCAGAAACGCTATCACAATTGTACCGGAAGTATTTGCGCAAAAATGTATGGGTCTTCATCTGCATATGAATGACTTTTTAAAACTTTTTATTAATTCATTTCGAAATGACCTTCAACCATTCTTTGAACTAAAAATATTCAATTATTGAACTTATTTATGATGTTTTATCTTATCAATGCAACACAGAGCTTTAATGCTCGTTACCAGTGCTAAAAATATAATTTCCTTCAATATTATTATGCATTTTCTCTTTCATAAATGACCTAAGCATAATTCCTTTCAGATTCTTAGCGTGAAGTTTCTACTCTGTATCCATTATGAATTAAATTAAGCTTCTTGTCTAGCAAGTTAAATTCCCCAAACATTAAACTGCAATAATCTCACTCTTTCATGACAGATGAATGGATTAATTCTCGGTTATTTATGAGTATAATAGATATTTAGAAAAGGAATGGGACGACTTGGTAATTGTAATTTGTCACTTAATGATTTTAAGAATCGGAATGATAGTTTTCCATTGCGACATTCGCTGCTTAGAATCCTCGCAACTTTTATATTTCTGAGATTACTGTAATTAGTTAATGTGTTATGTTGGAATCCCATAAACTTTCAACATTTAATGGATTTTATTGTCGTAAAAAACAATTTTATCCCATTTCTGAAATGAAATGATGAATTTTCTTCTGTAAAAAGATAGAAGATGGATTTTTTCTAATTATTGTTCAAATTGACCTTTTTCATTCATTATATCTATGATCGAAACAAAATTTAAAGGTTTGATGTAATACCATTGGAATCAAAAGTGCTGCTTTGCCCAGTTATATATCAATCTTTTTTTAATTGAAAAAATGATGACCGTCAAAAGAATTCATTTTGTTTCATAATTATGTTTCTTGTTGCACTATTTTTCTTTTAAAATGGTTTTTTTATTTATTAATCCTTATTAGATGTAGCAAATATTTTCCTAGTGTTTCAAGATTAGGTTTACAACACTTTTTTAGCTTAAATTTAATTCAAATAAATAAATCTGTCGTTAGTTTATTCAAAAGTTTAGTTAGAAAATGTTTAGTTTCAAAACTAAGCTTTAAACAGTTTTTCAATCTCAATTTCTTTACATATATTGTAGACCGCAATTTATTACATTGGAAATTAATAAAATTATTTTTAAGATTTTTATATTTTTTTTTACTTAACATCAATTATTTTGGATTAAATTCGGAGTTGACATAAATATTGCTTTTTTTTTTAAATAAAAAAAGTTGTTGATGCATTAGTGTTATTAAAATTTCAGTTAAGTTGGTATACTGCAGTCTCTTTTTTTCAACATATATAAAGGTGCCAAGAAAGAATATCACGCTGTAATAATTTTCCTAATGTTATGTAATAAATTCTGACGCATTCATATTAAAATGTCAAGTAATGTCATATCTTGAGTAAAAGTACATATTTTCCCAAAAATATCATTTTCAGGAAGAACTTTTTTAGTCAGAAACAAATATCGATGCATCAATATGGCCAAACATGTTACATTTTCTCAATGTAAAATTTAACTTTTCAAGGCAACTTTTCATTTCGCAAGTTTAAATCAAAATTGGAATACCTTTATCACTTTTACGAAATCGTTTTCTACACTTTAGATTTTGATACATAATGAAACATTGTAAAAGATCAGTTAAGTAAAAAATAACATTTATTGTTTTTCTTCAGTTGCCACTCTCTAAAGAAATAAATCCCTTTGAAAGAAAAAAAATAACAATAAACCCGGTAAATAAACTTCAGATTCATTGAAGAAACCTTATTACTGAGATATGAAACGTAACAAAAGTTTTGCATTCTTTGCGAAATTTCTGATATGCAATTTATATTTTGTGCGGATAACTTCTGTTCCTTAAAACGCAGTGACGCGAAGAATATGAAGAACAAACAGTTTTCAGCAGGATAAAACAAATTTTGAATTTCCTTGTTTTATTATATGCCATGGGTTCTACATGAGTGGCTACAATTATTACCCATGCCATCAATCTTGCGAGGGTTTTTTTTTGTTGTTGCTAAGCCTCACATCGAGTTTATCGTATGACCAATAAACTGTGCATATTTAACTAAATAAAAAACTGTGTGCGGGGGTACTTAAGTATGCTTATGGAAATTTTGATACTTGGTTTATTAAAAAGATATATCCTAATTGAATTTTGGAATGTATATTTAAGGATAGAAAGTTGTGCGTTGGGTTTATTCTTGTTGAATATTTGAATCAAGTGGTTTTCGTTTTTAAAAGTGATAGCAACGGAGAACAGCTTTGCGTTAAATGCGTTTAATAATGTTACCATAAAATGTAAAAATTGAATATGTCTAAATAACTTTGTTATACAATGAAAATATTATGCTTGGTCTTGTAATGTCTACCAGGCAAGTATGTAAACCTGTTATTTTTAGAAACTTTGGATTGGATGTTCTGAAGCATGGATGTTCTTTAAATTTGAAAATAAAACGCCGGCATGATACTGAAACCCACGCAATCAAATTGTTTGAGTGGAAAGCATTTTTGGGGTCTGACAGTTTTCATAATATTCTTTAAAAAATATCTGATTTTCTTATCGAAAACACTTTTTAAAAAAATATCATTTTATATATCTAGCACAAATTAAAAAATATATATTTTTTTAAAATAAGGCAAGGCTTTTTAGAATAAAATGTTTGTGCTTTGTATAAACAACCGTCTTGCTCTAAAATAGATCATTTTATATAAAAATAATGCAGTGAACAGTATTTATGAGTGGTTACTATTAATAATAACCGAATTCGTTGCATTGAACAATTACGGAATAATACGGAATCTTAAAATATCTTGAAATAATTTGAAATACATGTAAATAAAAATGTGTTAAATACCTTGCCATTAATCAATCAATATACATTTGTAAATTTAACGCGTAACAAAGGAAGTACTAGAAGTTTCTGAAACGAATCTCCCGATTTACTATATTACCGGTTTAATATTGTAGTATAACAAACTACCTTAAGTAAACTCTTCATATACCTTTAATATTGTCGCTTTAGTCTAATACGCTTACGTTTAGCAAAGTTCATCTACCTGTAGAACGTACCCCTAGCAAACATTTGCCCCATAACCTTCTATCCACCACAGCAGCAATGCAATTAAACCAAGAAAAGGATACAGCATCCACAATACAATGCTCCACGCTGAAATGACAAAACTGTAACTGAAATTTGAGTCAATAACATATTTTATAGCCTTTTTGGCGTGATATAATGAAGTTACTAATAATGAAAAAAGTAAGTTTCGGTAACAGTCATTATTATTTAGAACATCTTGTTTGCAATATTTATACACCTTAAAAAGAAAATTGCTAAGCACGACCTAGTTATAATTTAAACTTTTAAATGCCAAAATTAACCAGTTACATTGCTTTGATTTAGCACATTTACTTAATATTCTTCATCGGGTGCTATATATGTTATAAATTCAAATAATAATTATGAAATTTTAGCGAAAAATGATAAAACTTTTAAGTTTTTGAAAATTAAAAATAACCAATTTTTAATAAGAAAAAAAAAGAATTTTTTTATCTCTTTCTTAATAAACAAATACGAAACCTAAAAAAATATGATAATGATCTGCATCATTCTATACTGATTTTTTTTGCAAAAGAAATTTAAATTTATTTTATTTAATTATAGATTCCCTTGCAATAGTTGTGTGGCAATTTTGAAGACAAGCCATATATTAAACCTTAGAAACAAATTTCCAAACACATTATTTGATTCTAAATTAATCGTTTAGTCACCATAATTTCCTATTTTCATTCACTTTTATCACAAATTGACATGTTTCAGGGGACATAGTTCTTATAGCTTTCATTCTTGTTCTTCATTCAATTAGTGTTCCGATAGGTTATTAGTCCCCACACGACATTGATTCACCAATCGAGCTTTTATAAATATTTTTTTTTTCAGAATTCCGATTGGGATACTCAAGACCTGATATATACCCCATTAATACTCGCTTTTGTTTGCTCAATTAATTTGTAGTTCATTTTTTCTGCGGTATAAGTGAATTCGATTAAATAAAACTTATAAATTTAAATTTTAATTTGATTTAATAATTGAATTTATTAAAACTTAAACATAATTTATGTTAAAAATTTATCATAACTTCGTTCGTTATATTTTTTCGAACAAGCATCAAGTTTTTAAAAAAATTCAATAATGTGTATTTTTTAAGTCTTTATACATTTACGCATTGATAAACGATGAAAATAAAATAAAAGAGAACCATCTATTTATTGCGTTCTTAATGCGCATATAATAAACCACTAAAAGAATTATATAGTGATACATAATTTGACGTCATTCCTAATTGATTTAAGTATCATAAATAAATGTTCCGTTTATATTTTCAGATTTAATAAAATTTATCTGGCGTTTTTTAGACTTAGCTGCGTTCTTTGGAAATATATGACTCACAAACAGTTGAACAGTTTTTATACGAGCTTTCCTTTTTGACGTTATAAACGTATTTTTGTTCTAAACGACGAGTACATTTGCTTCTGGAGTAGTGATAGAATAGCACCTATACTGTCTTTGATGTTTGAATGTTATTAAAGTATGATGTTTACATCACGTGCATACGTCACGAAAACATCAATTTTGCAATAACAATAACTTTGCAATATGTGTGTAAAAAATATAAACATAATACATTGTATAATTTTGGAGAAATTTTTACAGTTTAAAAATTATCATTTTTTTTTCTGCATTCCTCAACTAATGTACTTCAATCCCACTTCCATACTTTGTTAGTTAGAACTCTCCCAAAGCAATCCCGCAACTGGAAAAACAAACATCAAGTCAGGGAGCAGAAAGCACTCGTGTGTTAGTTAAGTAGCGAGTGTACGGTCGAGTGCAGAGCTCCTTTTAGGGTGGTTGCCATCAAAGAAACCGTGTTACTTACGTCGCTTTCTCTATTGCATTTAGGGACCGTCATTAGGCTATGCAACCCAGGCCTCATCACGGCCTTTAACGCAGCAATGCTGCCGAGATAACTGGGTTCGTTGGGGCGGATTGTATACGCTGGCATCGAAGCCAAATTAATAAAGACCTGCCTCTCTATGAAGAGGAATTCGGTCCACCTCTCTCGTTATGTGCTTCTAATTCTTGAAATGGGAGGAATGGATGGTATTTGTTAGATGTTTGTGTAAAGGTGAAGGTATTGATTGAGTAAGTTGTTCGAATGTTAGTAAAAAAATGAGTTGTACTCTATAAATGTGTAATGTAATGTTTTTTACTGAAAATAGAAGAAATACTATTACTTCATAAATTAATATTTTTGTTGTTTTGTACAGCTTTTAATTTGAATCAAATAAAGCTAAGGTTAGTTTTTTTAAAAAACGATTTTCTAGATTTCATGAAAATAAAGGACCTACAAATAAATCTTTAAGTATTTTCATCAGATGCATTTTTTCGTGAGACGTTCGACAATATTCTTTGCCATAAATTATGCAAAACTGCTATTTATTTTTCAAAAATATTTGAATAGCATGTTTTATTCAAAATAAGAAAATCCGCCAAACTAAATAAGCGACACATTTTCTTTATAAAACCCGCCTACTTAAAAAGTGTCCTCTTTATGTTAGTTTATGGTTTCATGACCGATAAATAAGGCTCCATTGCTGCACAAAAATCACATCGCATAAGAATGAGACAGAGGGTGGCATGCTAATCTATAAAAACCGTCAAATCAAAATTGTTTATACTCTTTTTCAGCCATGTCGTTTTTTCCTCCATACTGTTCAGGCACATAAAAACCGTCTTTAAAGAGAGCAATGCATAAGAAATGAAAGGCTTTGAGATTTTGGCTAGGATTTTACAAATGCATAGAATTTCCTTCGTTACACCTGCAAAATATCAGGATTATTGCACAATAGGAAACGCGTCACTATGTTGATTTGACAAGAATGTAACTAACTTTTGTATGGTTGTGAAGAAAGGTATTTCAAAAGACAAAACAAGAAAATATTATAAAATATTACTATCTCGTTTTTATACGAATCCTACGTAGACGTTTAAGGAAAATAAGTACCATGTGAGAAAAAGTGAATAGAGGTTCAAAATTATTTCTTGTTTCACTTAATTGAACTACTTCGTTTTATCAAGTCCAAGGACCATCCACCCACAGTAGGTTTGGATAAGTGCAAACAAAAGAGTAGATACTCTAGAGAGGATCGTTGGACGTTGCACTTGAGGTACATATTAGATCCTCTTTTTTCCCTGTACGTATGTAAGTGAGCTAGTATAAACAAACAAAATGTAAAGCAAATGAAGACCACAGTATGAAACAATTTATGCTGCAAAAATTAGGTTAGGTTACGGTATTCGATAAAAAAAAAGAGGTGTTAATTGTTTATTACACTCACAAATAGGTGATATCCTCAATAAAGATTCTAGATTTTCTCTTAATTATTAGCAACATGTATGTCAAATGTGGATTGCCAATGCGGGAGAATTGTTTGGTTTGAAATAGGGACCGTAAAATACTCAAGTTATCTTAACTAGTAAGTATATATGAACTCGTTAAAAAAACGGACGAAAAATAAATTGATTAAACAAAGTTTCATCTTACACTAACTTACGAATGTTTTAAGGTTTTATTTACATCATACCTTGTATTTAAAAATGTCATTTGCGTGTTTGTCAAACCATCCATAAAAGAAAAAGTACCCGGATACCATGGAAAGCTGGTCAACTAAAAAAAGACAGCCGAAAGTGGCTTGTTCTCGATAATGGCAGTAAACTCTCAGATTATGACTACTATAAAAATGGCAAAGTACACCCGTTTCATAAGGTTTGTAGGGCTCTGTGGAGGCGATCAAAATATAGAAGCGGTCACATGAGTTTCGGTCAATATTTGGTTTTATCTTGGACACAAAATGCTTGTTATTTTTCCAGAACGATGTATCTATTGCAAACAGTATATGGAGGCATGAACAGCGATGTATTTTTAATGTTATATGCTCAACAAATATTTCTCATAAATTGTAAGTATTTTATTATGTTGAGCGGTTTGAAGAAATCCCATCTCGTATAACTATTTTTATCTAGAGAATATCAGATTGTTTGTTTTATTTTAGAATCTCTAAAAATTTTCTATGTTTCTAAATAATGACCTCGTGTAACAGATCAATTTATTAAAATTTCAAAATGTAAAGTTAATGTAGGCAATAAAGTTAATTATGTTAATAATATAATCTTGACTGTTTACTGATTGTTAAGTTTACTGATTTTATTATCAGTAGTTTATTGTGGGTAGGTCAGAAAAATAGCGACTACAGTTCATTTCTGGTTTAAACAGATTGCATAAATACTTTTTGCCGTCTGCCATTTTTTTTTAAATTTGTTCTTTGAGATTTAAAAAAAAATCGTCCAGATCACAACTAAACCCTTTGTCGATGTAACTCTGACATAACAACATATTTTTATAATAAAAAATATCTCTCAATAATTGAATAAAAAACAGTATTCTCCTTTTATTGCCTATAACGGCATCAAACCATCCGACACAAAAAACAAAAACAATCGAAGATGCAGTTCTAAGTCAATTCCATATCTGGTCTTTAAACTGGATCATCATAAAAAAAGAATGACCCAAATGGACAATCGACAAGACATTCAGTCGGTCAAACCCAACCTAAATAAAAATAAAAGTTTCGAAGGGATCCCGATTTGTAAACTCTAAATGACCAGAAAGGAAGGTAGAATCTATCTCCAGTATATTCTTTATAAACTTGGTTATCTGTGCCACCTAAATGGCTGGCGAAGCTTTTTGGTAATGGCAAGGTTCTGTGGAGCGTGCCGGCTTACATTCATGTAGATAAGACGGAACCGAAAAGAGGTCGAATCAGAGAAAGCAAAAAAGAAATAATTCGCCCGTCGCGCGGTTTTATCAGAGTTAAAATCAGAGAAAAAGTCTAAATCCGTGGGGCCAAATGGCACCAAAATCGGCGGCTTCGCTCCAAAAGATTGCTAGAGTGCTTTCCTTCATTTATATTGCTTGCCAAAAGGGTGGGTTACAAAGGGAACGAGGATTGTTTGAAGCCCGCCTTAAAAGCGGTTGGTGTCTCGCCGATTGCATCCAAATAGCCACTAAGATAGTATTTGGGGAATGAGACTGCCTTTCTATGGGCTTGGTGTCTTTTTCATGCCTTACACTCTCTTTGGGATTTCTATTTTCAAATTATTTTGTTATCCTTCTCAGCCACTCTAATTTAAAATAAGCGAGTACGGGATGCGACTTTATTTTCAATGGACGAAACTCTTTTGCAACTCGTGCTCCCGCTTATGCAATTGTAAGTTCGTTGTTTAAATTTTTATAAAAGTTGTCGTCTAGGGTTTCTTTTGATTCAAGATTGTGTTTGATTTGTTTGAAGATTTTGTTTCTTCAAATTGTAATTCACACTTTTTAATAATTAACCTAAAACCCATACACTCTATTTAATTCATGCAGTGTGTTTCAATAACAAAAGATTTTAAGTCATGTTTCAGTATGCACATGTAGTTTGTAAATAAATATTCAAATAAAATAAACAATATATGTTTGTATGTTTTTTTAAAAATAATTGTTAAAATGATTGTTGAAAATACTGTTATATAATAATAGATCGGTATTTAATGTATAAAATTGTTGTTCAAAGATACAAAATTACTTTACAATACACATGTTAGTTCCGACACATACCAAGCAAATTAGTTCATCCAATTACGAGATATTTAAGTTGCCATCGAATACTGAAGCTTCACAATTGTTTAATCCCATATATAAGCCCTCGCAAATATATTTAAATAATCAGTATCTTAATCTAAAATGAACCAATGTGCAATGGAGTAAACATAGATTATCAGCCGTTTTTATGTGTGGCCATAACATGCAACAGATTCCCTTTAGACTTTTTTGCTTATTTACTAAATGGTCGTTGAAAATAATCGTTAAGTAATTAAGTCGAAAAGAACAAATTAATATTGCCTTAGAAAACTGTAGCTAAATCTTCATTAACTGCTTAATGGGTTTGATCAGTTAATAAAAATGTTCATTATTTTTCATTTTGGTTGCATCGTAAAATATTTAGGAATGAATAGCGTTTAAATTCCAAAATAAGTTAGGCTACATTTTTATAGTAAGGGCATTAAATTTATTATTTATAGCGTAAAAACTAATTAAAATAGAAATTCTGCTTTGAATTTATCCTTTGGGAATGTACTTGAGAACTTGCACCATCAGACAACTTCATAAAAATTTAATGAACTTACTCCTAACAGACGTGGTATGTTAGCTCACCTAGTTCAGTATTTTCTTCAGTAACATGGTGCCATTATCTAAAAACCTTCTTGGCAGTGTATCCTCTGCATTACATACTACCTTTCATAAATATATTAATGTCAATGGACAACTTATGTTGCTGTAAACTATAAAATTTTAAGTATCACATATTGACACAGTTGGGCTTAATTCCACTTGCCATGTGTCCACAGAGGACAAATGAACAGTGTTCGACATCTCTTTCCAGCAATGTCTACCGCTTATTATACTTCGAATTTAATTTTAGTTTTGTTCCTGCACTTGGCGGTAAACATTACTTTTTATTTAAACAATAAATTCACCCCGTTTAATTGTTCACTTTTTTCAAAATAATTAACTTAAACAAAAAAAAATTATAATTATTACTCATACAAAAACAATTTAAGCATAACTACATTTTTTTTAAAAAATATTAGATATCGTGAAATTCTTATGTTTGATATCACAGATCACTTTTAATCAGTTGTAAATGTATAAAACTAATTTGCAATATCTTTCATGAAGTCTCTTTTCGAAGTAAATCAACGCAACCATGTTCAATATACACAATACCGATCAAACTTGATAATTACAAACTTTTCAAGTTGACGAAAAGTTCATAAGCCTTGTTTCATAAATTTAGTATCAGAAAGTCGTTAGTTTGAAATAAAGATAGTTACCGATCAAAACATAATCTATATTCAATGAGAGTCAACAGCTCCGTAGCTCATCGTATATAAATTTTGAAGCCTTTGGTGCATAAATGACATTCCTAGCATGGCGGCACATCATTAATCAAGTAATGCTGAACTGTATACTACCGAAGTATTGATCTCTGTCGAGTTTAAAGCATCGTTCAGCAAGATAAATTCCTTACTTTAATTTTTATGCTTGATCTATTCATGTTGAATTTGGAAGACAATTACTTTCATAAATCCACTTTACACCTTCGAAAAAAGATTTTGATGTTTTACCTTTTCAGTGGCTTAAATATAAAGTTCCAGCGTTCTTTTGAAATGTAAAAAAGTTTTGACATGAAAGTATGATTTTTTTTGTAAAGTTTTATCAAAAATATTTTAAATTAACACAATAGGAACAACTTTTACATTTAACGTGTGCAAATTAACATGGCATTCTTGTTTTAAACTATATCAAATTATTAATTATGTAAGATTGTTTTGACCCCCCGCCCCTTCCCTTAAATAACATTAAAATGATATCTTAGTGCTTCATTATATTTATTAAACATGCCTATCATTGGCTTAACAAAAAAAAATGTTACGAACGTATTTTAATAAGAATCTGAAAAAAGTTATTACTTTAAACTGTAGCAACCTAACAATGGTCCTTTGTATGTGGGTTTGTACGCTTTCTGGTTGTTTATTTCGAGCCTCCATGAAGAGATTGAACACAGCCAATTGCGCCTCGTTATTTAGTACCCTATTCAAGTGATAAGACTGATGTTAAGACCGAAAATGTAACCTAATAAATATAATTATAGAGTTCTAACACTATTTGTAAGCGAAGTCATAAATTGCTCAATAAAAGCTAAATGCATCAAATGCCAAATTCAAATATCGCTTCCATTTTACTATCCGAACCCATTCTAGTTTCTACACAATGTAATATTTCTAAAGCAATACCGTAATTGAAAATCCCTTATCACCGATCAATCGCTCATACTTTCTTGAGGCATCCTCCCAAGTAAACACATTACCTAAATGAAATGCTGCTACCTTTCTTGAAGAAAGGGAATGTCACCAGGTAAGATGAAGCTTCAAAAGGCTATCCCATCCGAGGTATCTTTATCTCCCTGACACACCCCGATGCATTCTTCGCCAATATCGCTGTTTGGCGATCAGGCCCACCCAACGACACAAATAGATCGGGCCTCACACCTAATAGTACCGTTGAGGAAGGGACCAGGTGAATCCTTGATTTGGCGAGAAAAATTACTATATTTGGCAACATATCTCTGTTGTTTGAGTAAGAGAGATAAAAACACCAAAATAAAATAGAAAGCTATTTTTGTTGTGGTTCTCTAAGCATGTATGTCTACACACATATTGTAAAAAAATACGTGCAGAAAGCAGTGGGATAGCTTAAAAATATGCAAATTTTCCCTAGTCTAAACCACGGGACATCAGCTAATGTCACGTGACTGATGTTGATCAGCTTTTAGGTTTGTCAATACACAATCCATGCTATCTGAAGTCTTTGATAAGACCCACCCTACACTCACGAATCTCTAATAATTTCCTTTAGATGCAGCAACTTCTTTTAGTGGTAACACACCCCTAGTGCCCCCTTGATAGTAATATATATTTAGCAACTCTATCTAAAATTTGAGTAGAGTACTAATTAATTTAGAGTTAGCGTGATGTGCTTGTATTGATTGCAATCTAAGGACGAGATTTAATTTGCATACACTCTTCAAAGTTGCTCTCGAAAACATCAGTAATTTTTAATTTTTCCCGGGTGGGGAGTTAGAGCTAGGTTTGCCTAAGAATTAGAAGGCCTTTTCATTGTGCAAATATATTCGTAATT
The DNA here is from genome assembly GCA_023701765.1 of Hylyphantes graminicola. NCBI lineage: Eukaryota > Metazoa > Arthropoda > Arachnida > Araneae > Linyphiidae > Hylyphantes > Hylyphantes graminicola. Next base: position 44,030,923 of record CM043123.1, read on the forward strand.
TGATTTTGATAAACTCTCCTACTTTTGCTAAGTCATGAATAATTGTATTGTTAGTTTTAAACACAATGTTTGGTCAGGTCTGTATTTGTTAACCGAGGAATATGCAAATGTATAAACATCAAAACTTTTCCAAAATGTTGTTTGGAATATTATTAAAATAGTAAAGAATTTGCGAAATGCGTTAGTTTTACAAATAAAAATGAAAAAGTATTACCATTCAATAATATAATTTTAACTTCAGTTTCTCGTGCCTTAAAGTATATTTTCTCAGATTAATCCAAATAAAATAACTTACTTGTCTATAATTTAAGAACTAATTAAAATAGTTGAAATTGTTTTTCAAGATAATTTTAATAGACAGTTTCCAAGAATATTTTTGAAGAGAAAGCCTTGTTTACTCGACAAGTTGAAAAAAGGTTTAAAAAAAGACTGACACAAATCTTCCTCATGAGGCTATAGTTGAAAGATAATATATATTCAAAGCAAGTCAAATATAAAAAATTATATTGTGAAAATGTTATTTGAGGACAAAATTCGATGGCGCCACAGTTTTGGGCTGTGAACTCTTTGGTGGTTAGGCAGAAAAAATTCGACACAAATATATTTGATTATTTTTGGTTTTGTAGTAGTTTGATCTGCGTATGAGTGATCTTAACGAATTAACAATATTATTTTAAATATATACTAATGGAGCAATACAAATTATAGAATTAAGTATGTGGTCAACGTCTTAACTTTTTAAGGGTTTTAACCATATATGTCATATATTTATAACGAAACCTACCAAAATTACTTTTATATTACTTTCCTAATAAACTACAATATGAAAATATACAATTTAGCGAATAAACAGCACAGGCTGCAACATAGTTTAATCAACGACCCTCAAAATAGCTCCAATCTCCAAGTAAAAATGTGGCAGGCGGGAAGTGATTCAGCACGAGGTGCTTTAATAGATTTGTGGCTGATTGCAAAAAGAAGCATAAATCATTTTCTGCTCCCAATTACAGAAGTCGGCGGCCTTTCACACCCTTTCCTCACCAATCCTCCGCAAGAAGGTGGATCTGAGGCCATTTACCATTCATGCATTCATGTCAATTTTTGTTGCTCATGAAGCAGGTGAAGATTTATCATGCACCATTTTTAAGTTAAGTGATAGATTCGTTTTTTCCTCTTCCTTATTATTTCTGTTTATACGGAGATTATTTAAAGTGAGTTAAGGGCGAAAAAAAATTCTGCTTTGCCTACGCCCAGCTGCTAAAGGTTTTATTTTCTGTAGCTTGGTAATTACAGGTTTTCAGTTATGCAGCTCGATGCTAGTTACACGTGTGATGTATGCGTTTTGGGATGACTTTACTTTCTGTAGTGCGTGATGTTTTTCCGTGGTAATTTTGGTGGGTGGTTGGATTCAAAATAGAATTTTGTTGTGGCTATGTAAATGATTGGAATTAATTTTCTGCACACCGCTTAAGGGGGTTCAATATGTTGTATATCGGTAATGTTAAATTGGCCAATTACAATGTACCTTTTCGCAATAACTACTGTTCAGATCATCTTAAAATTTTCTGTGTGTGTTGTACCAACCTTATATATTAATCTGAGGTTAAAAGTTTTTGTAAATAATTGTTAGATTTTTTTTAAATAAAATAAGTTTTAAAGTACCCAAAAAATCATGAAATTTTTCATTTTTTTGCCCCATAAAATTTTTTTCACTTTAGTTTTATTAAAATTTCTAACCTCAGATTAATCTATACTATGTATTACATCATATAAAAAAATTTTACGAGAAAACATAGCATAGTTTTTGAGAAAAGGTACATCGAAGTTCAAAAAATCAAGTTCTGAGAAAAACGCGTTTGAAGTTTTTATTGTTAACCCATTTCCTTAGAAAGCCACGACATTAAAATGGCTTTTAATGTCAAAAATATGTTTCCAATCGTCTTGATACTTTGTGACATTATTAACTAAACTTGTAATAGTATTTTAAGCCAATAATTTTTGTTTTGATTTTTTCACAGATTTTAGGGTACTGAACCCCCTTAAATGAAAATACATTTTTAACCGTACTTTAGGAACGATTGTAATTTATTTTGCGTTAAGTATATTGTAAAATTTATTTTAAATAAAATTTTGAAAAATTATACCAATAGAGCTGATTAATTTCATATCAATTATACGTACAGTTATGAAATTATGTTGAAAAGACCCCCCCACATATATATTTTTAATTAACTGCCGCAACTGTAAAGCAAAAAATCTTTTCAAAAAAAGTGTGAACTTGTTTTCACTGCGTTTGGTTTTTATGTCTAACTTATTATTTTTCGTTGTTGAATATTTTAACATTTTATTTATGAAAAAAGTATAAAAGTCATCCGTAAGAGATTACATTTATTTTTTAATTTAAATAAAAGGTGTTTTTTTTATATATATTTTCTGGAAGAAACTCGCACGCCTAAACGAGTTTATGCGCCGTATCCTGCAAAGTAATAGGCCAACAAATTAATAGGTGGAAATACTCGGCATAACGATACTAGATCTCGTTTTATCATACTCTTATTACCACTACATGAAAATATTTAAAAATAAGTATTTCATTCGATTAAGCATTTATCAAATTTGTATTTGCAAATATGCAGACAGTATAATATATAGAACATAAATGTAGAATGTGGTAAGAAAACAAAGTCAACAATTTCCATGAGTTTCAACTTTCCGTCTAGTGCTATGACGGTGGGATGAACTGAGAATGATGCAATAGGGACCGAGAACAAGTTTCTGTCATGTGCGACTTATGTTGCTTATCCCGTTTAATCATACTCTTCCATACCCTGTGAGCCAGCTGAGGTACATTTCTTCTCGTGCAGCATGGGTTTTCAGAATTGTGAGACATTGGCAGATTTCTTTTGAAAAAAAAAATGATAACACCATGAATTTTCTACAGTTTAGCTAATTATGCAACATAAGTGAGCAGATGGGGGAAACTTTGACATAAACTTAGCATAAACTTTAAAAAATAATCTTTTAATTTTTTTTATTTGTGCGCTTATGAGCCAGTAACCACAAATTGCCCTAGTTATAAAGTTACTATACTTTAGTAGTACGGTTTAGTTTTGGGTTGACTTGAAGAGGTCTCAAATACCACCAAACAACTTCGTGGGTGACCCTGTCCATTTAAATTAACTATTTAACATCTTGACTTAAAAGTAAAGGACAACCAAGTAAAAATTTTAAAGTAGGTTATTTTTAAGTTTGCACGCGAATCTAAAACAACTGTATTCATCCCGAATGTTAGCATATTTTGTGGCTGTTCCCCTCTGCAGCAGCCGGACAGTGATTTGACAAAAGCAATCTCATCAAAAGGCGTCTGTCGGCACCTGCAAAGAGAGCTTACAGGGAGGGGCAACAATGTATGTACGATTTCTCGCCACCAAATATCACCAAGAATTATTTGATATTTTATTTTCGCTTCGATTCTTTTTATGGATTTTATTATATTTTATCTGGATATAAGAAACAAAACAGATTCACAATCACGATGATAGCGCTGGGGAATAAAAGAGATCATTTTGTGAAATGCTTTATGTCCGTATGCATTTATGTGTGTAGGAAAAGGTTAGAACACATACAATGAACCGAGTGAAACGTGCAGTTTAATTTTCCTAATGGATGCCCTATTTCTTTGATCTGAAAATATGTATAGGATCTAATTCATCTCTTCATATAAAGATTTTCGAACGAGATACGATAGGAACGTTTCTATCCAATACGGGAGGTTTTAAAGTTTTTATGGGAGGAAAATATGGTTTCTCGTTTTGAAGTTAGTTTGAAACATATAAGTATAAACCTTTAGAATATATGAAGTTATTTATTTTTGTATCTCTAAGTAATTGTTTTTATCATAAAATCTTCGGGCCTGTCGCAAAGCGGATATTGACGTTCTTTAAAGTTATGGAACAACTCTATAAGTCGACTAATGGAAGTTTTATTTAACGCGCATCCATGAATTCCGTAGCAAGTAAAGGGAGAAAAATGTTTAGGAATTTGTAAAAAAGTGAATTCAATTAAATATACTGTTTTCAGTATTAAATCTAACATGGCAATGAAGAGTTTGAATGTAAATATACAATATTAAAAATGAAAATATTTAAATACCAAACATGCAATTTTGGTTTATAATACTTAAACGCAGCGCTTTAAGATTTATATAAAAAATATAACGAATACTGTTTTACTTTACTAAGGGGAATTGACTTATTTTAAAAATTTACATGATTACGTTTCTTTGATTTTAAAGACTTTAGTGTAATATATAATTGTAGAAATTAAATTTGGGAAATAAGTTTGGTTACTTTTTATGTTTATAAAAAAAATTTACTTACATTTTTAATGTGTACCCAACTTTGATGTTGCATTCTTTTCAAATTATAATAGCAAATATCCGAATCAACCTTCCAGTAAAAAATATATTTCTAGTGCAACAATCACTAATCCATCCCATGATCTGGTCAATTTGTAGGGAATTCCTTCGGTCATTACATTTAGCCATTGGTATCGAAGACATGTAATTACATTTCAGGAGTACTTCTGTATCCCTCCCAAAACGATACGTGCGGAGGGGCTCACCAAATATCTAAAATCTATCATTCCCGGTAGCGGCAGATAACCGCATTCCTGTGGGCATAAATTCAAATCCCACTAGGAGAGTATATGTCCATGCCATTGTGATTATTTTTTTTTAAGGAATTAACTAAGATAATGCTTTTTTTTGTATTTGTAAGACTACTTATTGTTTTTTTTTATATATAAAAACCACATAAATGGTAGTAAATGTAGTACAAATTTTTCTAGTTAATATAGTGTTATAATATCAATTTGGATAAACTCTTTAGAAATATATAATTGTAGAATACGTGCAACGCCCTGTCGAAGGCCGAGGCTTACATCTGAGACTGCTAACAGTCTCTTCATGTGGAGTTTGTAACAAGACTTTTTTTTTAAAACAATATTAGAATTGTTGTGTTTTTTATATATTTCATATCATTTTAATTTGTTAACAGAGCTTAAGATAGACGTACAACTGCTGACTCTACTGATAAGGCCAAAAGAAGCACTTTGTGACATCACACTATCCATTCATCTGTTTGGAACTTGTAAAAGTATATTTAGCCGTGTGCAAATAGGCTTCGGAAAAGATGAAAATCCGAAACTAGACGGACAGTGGGACGTCACGAATAGCTTCTGTGTCCTTAAAGTTGAGTAGATCCACATTTGTGCATCTACGTGGCTCTAATGGTCAACAAAGTTAAACAATCCCAAACTATTCAACGCCATTCAATTGCGCGACAGCCCTGGCTTCCTCTAGAAGTCTCGTAAATGCAAATCTGTTCCTGGTGGCAACTGTTCTTCAGTTGTTATGGCTTTAGGTTGTTGAGGTCTCTTTTGAGACGGTCGATCCACCTCATCAGGGGTCTTAATTCTCCGAGGCCTACTTCCCATCGGCTTTGCCAAAAACATTTCTTTAATACAACACCAGATAATAGCTATCTTTGTATCAAATAGTAGAATCGCTCTCTAATCTCCCTGGTGAGGTCTGATTCCTGAGAATAGGAACGACCGACGTGACATATCCAAAAGTGACACGGACAGCCCCTAATTTCGGACGACATTTCAAGGCACACCCTGGCCTGGGAAGTAAGGCGAAAAATTACAACCCTTTCCAGCGGGGCTTTCTCGACGACCCGTCGCTGGCTGACAGGTAGTTAAAGAATCATGATTTAAGATCGCCTTTTATTTTTCTTGTCGCTGACGTGGGACGGAAGGGATAAATTCCTTTGACTGAGGTATTTGTTTGTGCAGCCTGACATGAGAGCGATGCGTTGTGCGGTCGAAATTTATTTTGCAAACAAATTTGTAACCTGCCGTTTGAGCGGGATGAGCAATGGTTTTCGAGCCTGAGGGAAGGAACTCTTTTATTCCGGCAATAATAAATTCCCCCCAAATTTCAAATATGCAAATAAATCTTTATATTAAAAATATTTTAAAATGTTACAAAAGAAGTTTACTCATTAGAGACATATTTGGGAACACTTGTTCAGATTACCGAATCGAAGCGTTCACTTGATTTTATTCCTAATAATGAAGAGTTTTCAACTTCGTCTTTCGTGTGACTTAATTTGTCCGGCATATAAATTGTTCAGTGCTATGGTATTCATTGACTTATAATATTAGGTTTATTTCGATAAACCAAAGCCTTGTTTTTACTTGGAAAGAAAACTTGCCAATCATCAATAAAAAAATCCTAAAATTATTACATTTTAGCATTCAAATATTTTATTTCGCTTTTCATGACATACATGATTTTACAAAGGGTCATGTATAAAAATAATGCTCTTAAATTATTTTTTCAATTGTGATATTTGATCACCTAAATGGCTTGTTATCGTTTAGGCTGATAAAGTGAAATGGTGAATAATGAAAATGATGGTAAATTGCCTCCGCTATCTTCCGGTGCACATTTTCAGCCATAAATAATGAAAAGTGTTACTAATTACTTCATAATGTTTAAAGATATAAATGTGTCAATATTTTCACTGAACATGTTATTTGGTATTATATAACATATTAAGTTATTTGTCAGATATTTATATTTATACTGTTGCCTTTTTGATGTTTTTAATTACTTAAAATAAAAATATTATTGTATGAGTTTGATAATTCATATTTAATTACTTGAAATCATGCATATAGCCTTAGTTTATGAAATGTTCTTTTTTAAATCAATGATTGAAATTTCTAATTAAATTTTGAATACAAAATTCTACGTAATAAAAATAGCAGTAATTATTTTAATACACTTACTAGTAGGCACTAGTTATTGGTTTGAAACTGAACTGCTATTGAATCTTGCACGAATATTTAAATAGTGGAGACATATAATTACAAATGCAAACAAGAAATACAGAACATTCATTCCCTTTAGCTCAGATTAAAAAGACAATGTCATCCACCCAAAAAATGCCGTTATGATGCATATTAAATAGTTAATAAAAAGTCAATAGAAAATGAAACACTTCATCAGCCAAAAAAAGACATACGTGCTAAATATTTCATTACC
>CM043123.1:44038536-44201452 GCA_023701765.1 Hylyphantes graminicola
GAGGAATATGCAAATGTATAAACATCAAAACTTTTCCAAAATGTTGTTTGGAATATTATTAAAATAGTAAAGAATTTCCGAAATGCGTTAGTTTTACAAATAAAAATGAAAAAATATTACCATTCAATAATATAATGTTAACTTCAGTTTCGCGTGCCTTATATTAACGAATATTTAAAATGAATTTTCTCAGATTAATTCAAATTAAATAACTTACTTGTCGGTAATTTAAGAACTAATTGAAATTAAAGCTTTGAAATTGTTTTTCAAGACAATTTTAATAGACAGTTTCCAAGGATATTTTTCAAGAGAAAGCATTGTTTACTCAACATGTTGAAAAAAGGTTTTAAAAAAGACTGACACAAATCTTCCTCATGAGGCTATAGTTCAAAGTTAATATATTCAAAGCAAGCCAAATATAATAAATTATATTGTTTAAATGTAAATTGAGGACAAAATTCGATGGCGCCACAGTTTTGGGCTGTGAACTCCTTGGTGGTTAGGCAGAAAAAATTCGACACAAATATATTTGATTATTTTTGGTTTTGTAGTAGTTTGATCTGCGTATGAGTGATCTTAACGAATTAACAATATTATTTTAAATATATACTAATGGAGCAATACAAATTATAGAATTAAGTATGTGGTCAACGTCTTAACTTTTTAAGGGTTTTAACCATATATGTCATATATTTATAACGAAACCTACCAAAATTACTTTTATATTACTTTCCTAATAAACTACAATATGAAAATATACAATTTAGCGAATAAACAGCACAGGCTGCAACATAGTTTAATCAACGACCCTCAAAATAGCTCCAATCTCCAAGTAAAAATGTGGCAGGCGGGAAGTGATTCAGCACGAGGTGCTTTAATAGATTTGTGGCTGATTGCAAAAAGAAGCATAAATCATTTTCTGCTCCCAATTACAGAAGTCGGCGGCCTTTCACACCCTTTCCTCACCAATCCTCCGCAAGAAGGTGGATCTGAGGCCATTTACCATTCATGCATTCATGTCAATTTTTGTTGCTCATGAAGCAGGTGAAGATTTATCATGCACCATTTTTAAGTTAAGTGATAGATTCGTTTTTTCCTCTTCCTTATTATTTCTGTTTATACGGAGATTATTTAAAGTGAGTTAAGGGCGAAAAAAAATTCTGCTTTGCCTACGCCCAGCTGCTAAAGGTTTTATTTTCTGTAGCTTGGTAATTACAGGTTTTCAGTTATGCAGCTCGATGCTAGTTACACGTGTGATGTATGCGTTTTGGGATGACTTTACTTTCTGTAGTGCGTGATGTTTTTCCGTGGTAATTTTGGTGGGTGGTTGGATTCAAAATAGAATTTTGTTGTGGCTATGTAAATGATTGGAATTAATTTTCTGCACACCGCTTAAGGGGGTTCAATATGTTGTATATCGGTAATGTTAAATTGGCCAATTACAATGTACCTTTTCGCAATAACTACTGTTCAGATCATCTTAAAATTTTCTGTGTGTGTTGTACCAACCTTATATATTAATCTGAGGTTAAAAGTTTTTGTAAATAATTGTTAGATTTTTTTTAAATAAAATAAGTTTTAAAGTACCCAAAAAATCATGAAATTTTTCATTTTTTTGCCCCATAAAATTTTTTTCACTTTAGTTTTATTAAAATTTCTAACCTCAGATTAATCTATACTATGTATTACATCATATAAAAAAATTTTACGAGAAAACATAGCATAGTTTTTGAGAAAAGGTACATCGAAGTTCAAAAAATCAAGTTCTGAGAAAAACGCGTTTGAAGTTTTTATTGTTAACCCATTTCCTTAGAAAGCCACGACATTAAAATGGCTTTTAATGTCAAAAATATGTTTCCAATCGTCTTGATACTTTGTGACATTATTAACTAAACTTGTAATAGTATTTTAAGCCAATAATTTTTGTTTTGATTTTTTCACAGATTTTAGGGTACTGAACCCCCTTAAATGAAAATACATTTTTAACCGTACTTTAGGAACGATTGTAATTTATTTTGCGTTAAGTATATTGTAAAATTTATTTTAAATAAAATTTTGAAAAATTATACCAATAGAGCTGATTAATTTCATATCAATTATACGTACAGTTATGAAATTATGTTGAAAAGACCCCCCCACATATATATTTTTAATTAACTGCCGCAACTGTAAAGCAAAAAATCTTTTCAAAAAAAGTGTGAACTTGTTTTCACTGCGTTTGGTTTTTATGTCTAACTTATTATTTTTCGTTGTTGAATATTTTAACATTTTATTTATGAAAAAAGTATAAAAGTCATCCGTAAGAGATTACATTTATTTTTTAATTTAAATAAAAGGTGTTTTTTTATATATATTTTCTGGAAGAAACTCGCACGCCTAAACGAGTTTATGCGCCGTATCCTGCAAAGTAATAGGCCAACAAATTAATAGGTGGAAATACTCGGCATAACGATACTAGATCTCGTTTTATCATACTCTTATTACCACTACATGAAAATATTTAAAAATAAATGCTTAATCGAATGAAATACTTATCAAATTTGTATTTGCAAATATGCAGACAGTATAATATATAGAACATAAATGTAGAATGTGGTAAGAAAACAAAGTCAACAATTTCCATGAGTTTCAACTTTCCGTCTTGTGCTATGACGGTGGGACGAACTGAGAATGATGCAATAGGGACCGAGAACAAGTTTCTATCGTCATGTGCGACTTATGTATTTTATCCCGTTTTATCATACTCTTCCATACCCTGTTGAGAGCTGAGGTACATTTCTTCTCATACAGCTTGGGTTTTCAGAATTGTGAGACATTGGCAGATTTCTTTTGAAAAAAAAAAACTAATAACACCATGAATTTTCTACAGTTTAGCTAATTATGCAACATAAGTAAGGAGCTGGGGGCAACTTTAACACAAACTTAGCATAAACTTTAAAAAATAATCTTTTAATTGTTTTCTTAGGAGCCAGTAACCACAAATTGTCCTAGTTATAAAGTTACTATACTTTAGATAGTACGGTTTAGTTTTTTGTTGACTTGAAGGGGTCTCAAATCCCACCAAACAACTTCGTGGGTGACCCTGTCCATTTAAATTAACTATTTAACATCTTGACTTAAAAGTAAAGGACAACCAAGTAAAAATTTTAAAGTAGGTTATTTTTAAGTTTGCACGCGAATCTAAAACAACTGTATTCATTCCGAATGTTAGCATATTTTGTGGCTGTTCCCCTCTGCAGCAGCCGGACAGTGATTTGACAAAAGCAATCTCATCAAAAGGCGTCTGTCGGCACCTGCAAAGAGAGCTTACAGGGAGGGGCAACAATGTATGTACGATTTCTCGCCACCAAATATCACCAAGAATTATTTGATATTTTATTTTCGCTTCGATTCTTTTTATGGATTTTATTATATTTTATCTGGATATAAGAAACAAAACAGATTCACAATCACGATGATAGCGCTGGGGAATAAAAGAGATCATTTTGTGAAATGCTTTATGTCCGTATGCATTTATGTGTGTAGGAAAAGGTTAGAACACATACAATGAACCGAGTGAAACGTGCAGTTTAATTTTCCTAATGGATGCCCTATTTCTTTGATCTGAAAATATGTATAGGATCTAATTCATCTCTTCATATAAAGATTTTCGAACGAGATACGATAGGAACGTTTCTATCCAATACGGGAGGTTTTAAAGTTTTTATGGGAGGAAAATATGGTTTCTCGTTTTGAAGTTAGTTTGAAACATATAAGTATAAACCTTTAGAATATATGAAGTTATTTATTTTTGTATCTCTAAGTAATTGTTTTTATCATAAAATCTTCGGGCCTGTCGCAAAGCGGATATTGACGTTCTTTAAAGTTATGGAACAACTCTATAAGTCGACTAATGGAAGTTTTATTTAACGCGCATCCATGAATTCCGTAGCAAGTAAAGGGAGAAAAATGTTTAGGAATTTGTAAAAAAGTGAATTCAATTAAATATACTGTTTTCAGTATTAAATCTAACATGGCAATGAAGAGTTTGAATGTAAATATACAATATTAAAAATGAAAATATTTAAATACCAAACATGCAATTTTGGTTTATAATACTTAAACGCAGCGCTTTAAGATTTATATAAAAAATATAACGAATACTGTTTTACTTTACTAAGGGGAATTGACTTATTTTAAAAATTTACATGATTACGTTTCTTTGATTTTAAAGACTTTAGTGTAATATATAATTGTAGAAATTAAATTTGGGAAATAAGTTTGGTTACTTTTTATGTTTATAAAAAAAAATTACATACATTTTTAATGTGTACCCCACTTTGATGTTGCATTCTTTTCAAATTATAATAGCAAATATCCGAATCAACCTTCCAGTAAAAAATATATTTCTAGTGCAAGAATCACTAATCCATCCCATGATCTGGTCAATTTGTAGGGAATTCCTTCGGTCATTACATTTAGCCATTGGTATCGAAGACATGTAATTACATTTCAGGAGTACTTCTGTATCCCTCCCAAAACGATACGTGCGGAGGGGCTCACCAAATATCTAAAATCTATCATTCCCGGTAGCGGCAGATAACCGCATTCCTGTGGGCATAAATTCAAATCCCACTAGGAGGGAATATGTCCATGAAATTGTGATTATTTTTTTCACATAAATGGTAGTAAATGTAGTACAAATTTTTCTATTTAATAGTGTTATAAAATCAATTAGGAAACTGTTTAGAAATATATAATTGTAGAATACGTGCAACGCCCTATCAAAGGCCGAGGCCTACATCTGAGACTGCTATGACAGTCTCTTCATCTGGAGTTTGTAACAAGACTTTTTTAAACAATATTAGATTTGTTGTGTGTTTTTGATATTTCATATCATTTTAATTTGTTAACGGAGCATAAGATAGACGTACCATGCTGACTCTATTGATAAGGCCAAAAGAAACTCTTTTTGACATCACACTATCCATTCACCTGATTGGAACTTGTAAAAGTATACTTGGCCGTGTGCAAATAGGCTGCAGAAAAGACGAAAATCCGAAACTAGACGGATAGCGGGACGTCACGAATAGCTTCTGTGGCCTTAAAGTTGAGTAGATCCACATTTGTGCATCTACGTGGCTCTAATGGTCAACAAAGTTAAACAATCCCAAACTGTTCAACGTTATTCATTTGCGCGACAGCCCTGACTTCCTCTACAAGTCTCGTAAAGGCAAATCTGTTCCTGATGGCGACTGTTCTTCAGTTGGTATTAGCCTTTAGGGTGTTCAGGTCTCTTTTGAGACAGTCGATCCACCTCATCAGGGGTCTTCCCCAAGGCTTACTTCCCATTGGCTTTGCCGAAAATACTTCTTTACTACAACACCAGACAATAGTTATATCTTTGTATCAAATAGTAGAATCGCTCTCTAATCTCCCTGGTGAGGTCTGATTCCTGAGAATAGGAACGACCGACGTGACATATCCAAAAGTGACACGGACAGCCCCTAATTTCGGACGACATTTCAAGGCACACCCTGGCCTGGGAAGTAAGGCGAAAAATTACAACCCTTTCCAGCGGGGCTTTCTCGACGACCCGTCGCTGGCTGACAGGTAGTTAAAGAATCATGATTTAAGATCGCCTTTTATTTTTCTTGTCGCTGACGTGGGACGGAAGGGATAAATTCCTTTGACTGAGGTATTTGTTTGTGCAGCCTGACATGAGAGCGATGCGTTGTGCGGTCGAAATTTATTTTGCAAACAAATTTGTAACCTGCCGTTTGAGCGGGATGAGCAATGGTTTTCGAGCCTGAGGGAAGGAACTCTTTTATTCCGGCAATAATAAATTCCCCCCAAATTCCAAATATGCAAATAAATCGTTACATTAAAAAATGTTATTTTAAAATGTTACAAAAGAAGTTTACTCATTAGAGACATATTTGGGAACACTTGTTCAGATTACCGAATCGAAGCGTTCACTTGATTTTATTCCTAATAATGAAGAGTTTTCAACTTCGTCTTTCGTGTGACTTAATTTGTCCTGCATATAAATCGTTCAGTGCTATGATATTCATTGACTTATAATATTAGGTTTATTTCGATAAACCAAAGCCTTGTTTTTACTTGGAAAGAAAACTTGCCAATCATCAATAAAAAAATCCTAAAATTATTACATTTTAGCATTCAAATATTTTATTTCGCTTTTCATGACATACATGATTTTACAAAGGGTCATGTATAAAAATAATGCTCTTAAATTATTTTTTCAATTGTGATATTTGATCACCTAAATGGCTTGTTATCGTTTAGGCTGATAAAGTGAAATGATGAATAATGAAAATGATGATAAATTGCCTCCGCTATCTTCCGGTGCACATTTTCAGCCATAAATAATGAAAAGTGTTACTAATTACTTCATAATGTTTAAAGATATAAACGTGTCAATATTTTCACTGAACATGTTATTTGGTATTATATAACATATTAAGTTATTTGTCAGATATTTATATTTATACTGTTGCCTTTTTGATGTTTTTAATTACTTAAAATAAAAATATTATTGTATGAGTTTGATAATTCATATTTAATTACTTGAAATCATGCATATAGCCTTAGTTTATGAAATGTTCTTTTTTAAATCAATGATTGAAATTTCTAATTAAATTTTGAATACAAAATTCTACGTAATAAAAATAGCAGTAATTATTTTAATACACTTACTAGTAGGCACTAGTTATTGGTTTGAAACTGAACTGCTATTGAATCTTGCACGAATATTTAAATAGTGGAGACATATAATTACAAATGCAAACAAGAAATACAGAACATTCATTCCCTTTAGCTCAGATTAAAAAGACAATGTCATCCACCCAAAAAATGCCGTTATGATGCATATTAAATAGTTAATAAAAAGTCAATAGAAAATGAAACACTTCATCAGCCAAAAAAAGACATACGTGCTAAATATTTCATTACCGAAGTTCGTCTAAGGCTTATCAAGTTCGAATAATATATAACCAAAACTTGGGATGCTGTGTATATCGTGTCACTGGACGCAACAAGTGATGGATAGTAGACAGTGGTCAGCCTTTCCCAACTTTCATTTCAACGCGACCTTTCCATTAGCACCTAGGGCCTTGAAGATGGAGCGTCCTAGCGAAATGCGTTTTCGCTGTCCTAGTTTACTGGATCCTCACCAGGGTATGTCAGGGTCACCAATCATTCTGCTATTGTGCCTAGTATATTCTTTGTAAGAAGTTATCGTTAAAACCAGAGGTGGTGTTGAGCAGTCATCTGACTCTGATGAATATATAGTTAGGTTTGGATGGTAGGTGTTCATGAGTGATAAGCTTATGTTCATCGGTTGGTTTCTTCTGCCATATATCCGTTTTTAGCTTGATTTATTTTAGTGAAAATAGGTTAAATTCAGAAGCATTAAAATGTGTTTGTAATACGATATAGTTCACTCAAAAAAGTAAGACACAATTTTTTCAAGTTCAGGTAATTTTATGAAGCTCAACAGGTTTAAATTGATAAAAATTACAGAGTATCGTATACAGACGTAGTAAATTTTTATCTGGTCAAATATTTTTTAAACGTAAAATTAAAGCCTTTAGACAAATTTTTGCCAAAATTTTAAATTATTTTATTTATTCATATATACTTATAAGCTTGCTAACTTGCTTCTATAGTATTTAGTTTAAATGTTTTGAACGGCTTTTTAGTGCATTGAGAAGTAATTTATACAAACAGTTGTTTGTTGGAGCACACTTTATATTATTTACAGTAGTTAAATAAAATCTTGGTTATAGCTAGATTTAACAGGTTAAAATACCATAGTTTAATATTTGAAATAATGTATTTATTTTGAAAAGTAAATGTGTTTCTCCTTTAACATCAAAAGATAAAACAACTTTTTGATGTAACATATAAAAAAATTGAAAAATTAAACTGATGATTCATTAATAACTTTATTCATTAGTAAAAGAAAAAAATTCTAGTCTTTAATGCTAATTGGATTATATCCATAGAAGTAATATATTTAAATATGATAGTTTTATGCAAAAGTTTATTGCATTAACTTTTACAAGCAAATTCCGAATCAATCTTTTTTTTATGTTGTTATGCGGTTTTTGACCTTATTTTAAAAATTTATTTTCTTTTTTGAAAGATAAACTAATTATCATCCCATCTTTCCAAATTATAAAAAATTAATCTCCGCAAAGAAAATTATACGCGGTCAAATTCATTGGATATATCATTCCCTGCACTAGCGAAAGCTTTTTCGTTAATATATCATTAGAAAACTGACGGCCCGAAGAATACTTTTCTTGTACCCATTTTGATATCTCTTCAATAATGAAAATGAACAGCAAACAAAAATAAGAGAATTTGCGTAATTTTCTTTCAGGCATTACTTCGGCTTTAGCCTTTGCTCTTGCATCTATTATAATTAATGATACTTATTTATTTCTATTTTTTAAAAAAGTACGATTCTAAACACCATGGAAATAGCACATTAAAGTCTCCAACGATATTAGTCATTATAATATTTCTGTAAAGGCACTTTTCTTTTGGCTTTCATCCTTTTGCTATTAATTTTCTTTTCCCTTTATTCATCCCCACTTCTCATATTTAAATGTTGTTTTTTCTTCATCTCATCTTTTCTGTTCGTGCGATTCTTTTTATAGCTTTCTATATTTAGGGATATTTTTACTATTATTATTTCATTGCTCCTAAAAGTTCTTGTAAGAAATAGCCATCAAAAATAGATCAATTTATCTTTTCGTATTTTATGTGTTTAAATGCTTAAAACTAAGACATTGATGTTTTTAATTCTTTGCGTAAATGCAATTTATGATATTCTCTAAAAAAGCGTTCTTAAAAATTACTTTGCAGTATAACGTTATTAATTTCCAAACTGTAACAGTTTCCAGTGCGAGAATTTTAATAAAACTTGTTATTGTGAATTTGAATTATTAAATGCTGAGGTATATAAAGAAAAATATATCAGTGTGTAAAACTGATACTATGTATTTATATTATAGTCAGAATACTGATTGGCAGATATTAATTCGAAACAAATATTGATGTCTTGCAAAAAACGTCTTATACAATGTTATAAATGTTTTAACTAGGATGTATCAAGATTTTCCCGTTTTTCTTAGTGGGCGCTTATGTTTACGGTACATAAATGATTGTAAATTAACATTCATTCTTCGACTTGTGAGATCAACTGATAAAAACAAGGTATACCCGATTTTGACAGAAAATAAATCTTTTACCATATATCTTAAATACATTTCCAATTTCATACCTACTTACTTTTACATCCGTAATATGTTATTTTTGAGCTTTACCAAATTGAAATTATTATCCAGGCTTAACACAAAAATAAAACATTTTATCATTTCCAAATCATTTATTTAAAACCTGCAATGGAAAAAACACTTTATCCCTTAACTTTCATACGGAAATTATTTAACAAAATTCTCCCTCAACTCCACACAGACTAAACAGCCAATTTAAAGTACTCAAAGAACATTTTGAACAATACATCGTTAATTAAACATTTTAATTATTGTACACAATGCCTCTATGGTCCGACCAAATATTAGAAGATCAACAGCAGGGGAGACCAAATTTAAACTGGTTTCCTTCGATAGTAAGGGGCAATCTCTCGCAGGGCTTATTTCAAGCTTGGGGCTTTGATTAATTAGTTAATACCCTCAACACACAATAATTTATAAAACTTCATTCTCTGCAGAATGTCCTGACACTGACATGTACATAGGGGCTATTTTGGTTGACACGTGGACACATATTTATAATGATGTTGTATTGTAATTGGGGAAATTGTCTAGTTAGGGAATTTGAAATGAAATGTGATTTTTATTTTTTTTAACTTGTGACATAATTTAACTTTAACATATTTTAAATGTGCTTAATTATTTGATATAGTTATTATATAATATAAAAATAAACTTTTAGTTTATTTTGAAACATTGTTCTTTAAATTTTCTTACGAAAGTACCTTTACTAAACATTTGTTTTGTATAATTTACTGGAAATACACTGCAGGACTTTGGTGGTACGTAACTTCATAAACACGGTGGAAGTTGGAAAAAACTGCTGCAGTAGAATTAAAGTTATGTAACGCAGTGAGTTTTACAGTGTAGGAATGCATTCTAATCATTGGCTGTTGGGTGTAAGGTTGAGATTGTGTGATGATTTTTGGTGGCAGATTATGCCCAATGTTTCGTTAGAAACATCATGGTATTTTCAACATAAAAACAAACCTAAACATAACTTGGTATTAAATCAATCCTAACATAAGCATAGACTAAATTAGTGTTTTAATGGTAGATTAACATTACATAATCAGGACCATAACGAGGGACTAATGGCAAAAGGAATTAAACACATTTTTTTTGGAAATTTGTTCTATAGTTAAAAATATCGATACATATGCAATTTTCCATTTCATTTAAATTGATAAGTGTTACACATGTTTTTTTCTTTACTCTTTTAAAATTATTTTGAAATAACGCATAAATGCAATGTTGCTTGTGTTGCTCATAAAAACTAATTTATTTCTAAAAGTAATATGAAGAAGTATTTGCAACACAAGAGCTAACATTAAACAAATTTAATTCATCTATTTTACCGCAATTGGCAAATTTGAGGAAATTAACAATCATACTATGCATACCTAAAAGTATATACTCCTATTTGCGTATTTTAGTTTTAAGTTCCAGGGCAACTCTGATGTTCGTAGGCCAACCCTGACATATGGCCTTTTTGCCGGACGCTAACAACTGATATTGGTGTCAACATAACGGTCATATTTTTCCCTTCGCAAAAGGACTTGTCTAGCACGGTGTGCCGCCTTGATGGACTCCAATCCTGGGCTGATGGATGTGTGGTTCACATGAATTTGAGCTAATGGTGCATGATTCTGGCCTCACTGAGGATGGGTAGGGGTCACGCCGCCATATATATCAATGAAGAAAAATCGGAACGTGTTTTGTGGCTGCGATAGGGATAAATCCACAGCATTGGACCGGTCGCAGTCGTTTATGGAGGCGATAAATTGAACAGCTTTAGTGGAAGAACGTGCTAAGTGACAGAGAGGTGAAAACGAGAATTTGAGCTGGTAAAGTTTTTAGTTTTGTTATTTAAATCTGCTAAAATTGGAACTTGTAACAATTAAAAGTGGACGAAACTTATTGTTTGGGAAAAAGCGAATATTGTTATCTTTAAAAGATGGAATAATGTGTTCATTGACAAAAAATATTTTTTTTTTCAAAAGTGTCACTTAGCACGTTCTTCTACTAGGCTCTTTAATTCACAGGGATGGGTTCGGACAGACGGTAAAAGTATATTTCTGGAGTTCGTAAACCGAAGATGATATATTTTTTAATTGTAATAAAATGTTGTTAAAAGTAATTGAGCACCTAATATAGTTATTTTTAGTTCTAAAATTCATCTTTTTCAATTTTATAAAATAAAATAAACCAGGAAAAGTTACTCTAATGTCAACTTTAGTTTGTCATGTACCAATACGTTTTATAATATAAAGTATATCCTGTATATATAGTATTCTATTATAATATTATATATAGTATTCTGTTATAATAGTAGATATAGTATTGTTATATATTTTGTCTATATAGGTGTATAAATAAAAGCGTATTTTTTAAGGAAGTAAGGTAGTGTTTTATTGCCTGTAACTATTAAAAAATTATGTTTTTTGATAATGGGTTCTTAAATTATTTTTATTCTAAGAAACAATATTTGAATGGGGACACTGGCATTAAAAAAGAATGTAATTCGTTTTTGAGGGATATAGTCCTGAAAAAAATTCAGGGCAGATATGCAATTAAAAAATGCATTTTTTATTACTTTAGTTATGATGTTTTATTTTAAAAGTTGTTATAATAATAAGTTAAAAGATTAAAATGCACTTTTTTTAAACTTTGAGTTTGACACCTTAGTAAGAATTTCAGAAGAACGGGCATTTTTTTTTAGTGTTACATTGCAATTTATTGCTTATACTTGTATTTTCTTTTACATTTGTGACAGTTATCTTACAAAAACTGAATTTCTCCTCAATGTAATAAATTGTTTACTTTAAATTATACTGAATAATAATGATTAATAATTATTTTAATAAGTTATAGTAAAGCATTTTTCTCTTCAAGAAATGTTTCAGTAAAAAAAAACAAGAAATTTTTTACGCTTAATTTTTATGAAAAAAGATCAGAATAATATTTTGAAATTGATTTTTATAACTGATTTCTGAGAATTTAGCTTAATATTTTTTTTTAAAAAATGTAACGGAAATAAACTGATAAAAGCCAATGGTTAAAACATTAAGAGTGAAAACGGCGGGGAAATCATGAATATATTTTGTCAATTTAAATACAATTGTAATTTATTGAAAACACGAAAAACTTACTTTAATAAATGATCCCAAAGCACCAAAAATATCAGGTACCAGTCTAAAATCATCAATCAGCCTCCCAAAATATCAGACTAGGATTTAATTTTAATGCAATTAATTTTCCATTTGTTTTAGACAAAGAGAAGGGAAAAAACTTTTTTCACCACTGATAAATAGCATTTTTCTCTGCTTCTCCGAAATCGATACGCTTTCCAATTATCCTCGTTCAAAACTGAGGTGTCAAATATAATTAATTTGCCTGTCAAAATTATCCAGATATATGACTAAATTATAAAACACATTGTCATATTTCGCTATTTATCTGTCACATTATCTGCCAATCCTTACCTTCCTATTACACGAAATTCCAACATTTTTGACAGGTAAATATATCCGCACTCTCTGCTTGGGACACCGAGGCTTGATGTGTAATTTGCAAGCCTCTAACTCTATTACATCTTTTCATCGAACTCGCTTGTCTATCCCTTGGGGAGAGAGTATCAACGACGTTCTTAACTCCCAGAATAATTAAATAGCTCAAGTAGTTTCCAAAAGTTAAGTCCGCAATAATTCTTGCCCGGATGCACTGGACGATGAATATTGTCACTTGCTATTAGAACAATGGCGCTCCACAATGTGATAACTGCATTTGATGATTTATTAAAAGGATTTCGGAGTGGCCAAGATAGAAATTGACAATTCTCGGCAATCTCGTCAGATACTTTGGTTACTGAACTAATTTGAGATTAATTATGCTTCGGTACAATTCCGATTTTAAATTCTAATTTGGTGACGGCGAATAATTAAAGGTATTTCAAATTATAATTTGGGTTTGGGCGATATTTTCATATATTAGGGTGTTTTGAAGGCTATGCCGATTTTGAATGGTCGAATTGTCCGGGCGAAGCAATTGCCTATAAATTAGGAATCAGGAATTCAATACTTGAAGCGAAAGAAGCAAGTTTAATATTTAATGACTGTATACTTTTAAATATAGGATGTCGTTATTTAAATTTGGATTCTATAATTAAATTAAAATGGAGGATGGGGGTGTCTGTTTTTCTTTCCAATAAAATTAAAGTTTGAAAATACTCAACAAAAACAAAGTTAGCACGTATAATTAAATTTCTTTTTAAAACACTTTCCGTTTATATGTTTTAATTATTCTTTAAGTTGATCAATTAGAATACTTAAACTATATTATATTTTATATAATACTCTAAAATTAATTGTAAATGAAATTATATTTGATAATTATTTTATAAGATAAGTGTAATAAAGAAGTCAAGAACCTTATTCTAATGTTATTATGCCTTTGCTTATCAAGTAAATAACATATGCATTGTGCATAAAATGGGTCTCTGAAAAATAGTATCAATGCAAATTTGCAGCAGATACGAACTTCTGTAGCGTTAAATATAAGTTTTTGATCGCGGTTCAAGTCGAATCTGTGTCAGTCACATAGAAGTCCCTATTATGTTCTGTTGGGTGCCTGCTCAGGTATAAGCTAAATAAGCTGACTGAGTTTCAACAATACCAAATATCGTCGTCAACATGGTACGTTACTCGTGTAGTTCAAGTGCGTTGTTAATTCACCCAAACAATAACTTTCAACCCTGGAGTTTTTTTTCCTCCCGAGATTTCATATTAAGACACTTCTAAGCCAAAATCAATACGTTCTTTCCCCAAATCGCACTTGACAAAAGCCGGTATCTGCAGATGTGAACGATTTACGATAGATCTTCAAACAAAACACGCAAGGGGCGAGCGGCAGTCAAGTTCTTTAGAGGGGCTTCACAATGGAACAGATTTGGGAGGAGACCAGAGTCAAGCCCAGCTGGACATGATTGCAATTACTAACACTAAAGTATGATGGCGGAGTATAGAAATGGCCGATAGTACAGTTTGTTGGCATTTTTGCTGATCGTTTTGTTGCTGATCAAGAAGTGTGCGATCTCATTAGTATCGGTTCTTCTCAAGTATCAACTCCTCTTCTTGGGGGCTGGTTTTTTTATCGGATTTTTTAGAGATGTATTAGGGGTTGAGGTTGCTGTTACAGGTGAAAGGTAAAGTGAACCAATGATGGTAGAGTCTTTAGTCAGAAAAATGTTTCATTTTTCCTGAAGCATTAAGAACTGTTTCAAAAGTGATTGTACATAGAATTTTGTCATATGAAACTTTTTAATACCATTTTGTGTTTAGATACAATACTCATATGAAAAATCAGAAACGAATATCATCATTAATAATCCTAATATGTATATTTCGAAAAGCAAAATTTCATGAAAAAAAAAAGATTAATTATAAAAACTCCATTAAAGTTTATTATTCAATGGTTGCAGTGCTCTGTTTACGCAAACCTGCTTGCTAAATATTTCTTCCCACGAACACCTTGTTTCGAATTCTCTCAAACCTATTAGTTTTAGTTTTTTAGGTAATAGTAGGCTCTCTAATTTTATGTATTAGGAAAAAAATGAGATTTTTTCAGCATTAAATTAACTAATTAAACATAAAGGTTTAATTAAAATTTGGTATTTGTAAATAATTTTGCATACAGAAATAATGTATTGACTACAAGTTTGTATTTTATAGTTGGTATACTTCTCACAATTGCTTAGTAAATGTATAGAATTATTGATGAAATATAAAACTATATTTTATTTATTTTAGGTAAGTGCCAACTCCATTTTCATGATATTGAATTCTTCATTTGGTATGTAAATATTCTTATTGGTACAAAACATAATATCGACACAACAAAAGTAAAGCTTAAAACACGGAAAAAAAGCATGCTTTTGTAAACTGTATTATTAAACAACATAATACTTAAGGTATTACATTTTTTAAACTGTAAATTGAATTATTAATCTCTACAAATACCCTCAGCTACATTTTTTATGAGACATTTTTTAACTTTTTAAATAGAAGAACGTTGTGTTTGATTTTGATGTTTGACCACTTTTAAATGTCAAGTGTCATTTTAATCCTATAAATAAATATAACCTAGTGCTTGGCGCAGTATGGTTTTTGATGCCCGTGCGCCATTAAACTCAAGCATCCATCCATAATCCACCATTTATCCTCATATAAAGGTAAATACATGTAAGAACGCAAATTTATCAATTATAGAAGAATTACAGAAGATAGAATTTCCGTGAAAACAAATATTATACTCACGTTGCCCCCTTAACAAAACCATCATGTTACGATGTATTATTTTTCGACACATTCGATTTTACTGACTTTTACAAAGCAGATTCCCTTTAGTAACATGATCGAAGACAGTTTCTGGGTTCTTAAAACGTTTGATCATTTTAAAAGATCAAACGTGGCAATTTTATTTTCCGAAGAAAAAAAGTACAAATTAATGGCCCTTTAAAAAAGTATGTCTGAATCTTCTTCCCAACAGACCAATTTTGCTCCTAAAAGTAGAATTACTGAACCAGTTGAAAAAGTCTTTAATGATGGATAAAAGTGTTAAAAAATCACAATTTTTATTCTTTTCTTTATAAATCGAAGTTCCAAGTACTCAAGTAGTTTCTAATATTACTTTTTTTTGTCTTGAGGAATACTTAGTAATTTTTATCTTATTTTTCAATCTACTTGTTTTGATATAATTTTTATAACATATTTTCATGTGAAACATTTGCTACAGTTTAACTTATCTATTACCTTTAACACAAATAAAATACTTTCTTTGTTTTAAAATACCATTACAAGTAATGACATTTGCTTTATAACTTATGATAAGTAGTAGGAACGAATGAAACTTTTCTTAATATTCCACTTCAATAACCACTAAGACAGCTTCTTAGAATCGATTTTCTAACACCACAGTTTAACCGAGTATGGTGTTTGTTTCTATTTAAATCCTCATAAAACGCTGTGTTTGGTAAAACTATGTATTCCACCATAGCCCAATATTATCGAACTAAATACCTTCATTGATAAAAAAATTATTCTAAAACTAAAAAAAAGATACAATGTATTTACTTCACATAATATATTCCAAGAAAAAAACTTAGCATAAATGAAATAAACACGGACCTCTCCAGCAAAACTATTCGCCAAGTTTTACATCTCTTTCCTGCACGAGAACAAGTAAGCTCGGAAAGTTCAGACAGTATATTGAATTTCCATTAAGCTTGCCACTAGTGGCTGTTTAGTTCGACTTCTTTTAAATTTGCATGCTGACAATTTAATTTGAAGGGAGTCGAGGGCTTTCAAAACTTTACATAATCGCTCAGGAGCCCGAATTTCTGCATAACTCGATGTTCACTAATGCGGATCAATTCTGCCATTTCAAGGGGCTCCTAACGAAAGAGTCTTGCGGGGTGCCAGATTTAATCTAGGTTGAAATTAGTTCCACTTTCTGCAATCAGTTAGTGAACAAAACTAATTGGCCAGTGATTCATTTTTAACGTCGCGTGGACATACTATTTTCTTTTACTACACAAAACACCTCATGGGTTTCTTCATATATATGTTTACATTTAAAAAGCTTTTAGTTAATATAACAAACCAATGCGTGATTGATTTTTTTTAAATTCCCAATTTTTTATTTTTTTATTAACATGTTCAAATTTTTTTATAACTAAAAAAATAGAATATAAAAAAACGGTATTTGAAAACGAGGGGTTTAACAGTATCATGTTTTCCATCCATTTGATTTTGCACATTCGTGGCTTTGTCATTTGACCGCCGCGCCGATATGATTTATCGGGAGATACGTGAAATTCATTCTAGAAGTAATATAAAAGAAGGGGTATTCTAACAAAATATGATTGATCAGTAGCAAAATGTACAATTTGAATTACTTGTGGCCAATTACCTAATAGTTTCTGCATATGTAATATCAAAAAGTGCTTTGTGTAACTAAATATGATTGAGTAGTACTAAACAGTGCGATTCGAATTACTTATGATCAATTACTTAATAGTGCCAACGTAAGTTATTTATTTGCATATCCGAATAATAAATTATATTGTAGTATACAAAATTATTGCGTGCAACGTCAGAAAGTTTCAATGCCATTGAATAACATTACACTACCTTGCAAACACATATTAAAACGAATTCCCTTTCTTTACGTGTTTAAATTCCCAATGCTAATGACTTTCCAACGTTTCAGCACGGTACGTCCCCTAGGGGCGTTGTTTGTTTACTTTCTACAATTTCTTACACAAGCACAACGTCATCACAATCGGAAGAAAATGCCGGTTATTTCACACTCAATTGCCTTCTTTTCCATTTCTTCCTTTCCTGACTCCTCGAGAATGTTTCTTGCAAAAACAATTCTTGATTTCTGCCGATTCAAGAAAAGTGACCGAAACAGCGAGCACGGCTCAGTTGTCAATTTCCATCTTTTTAACGTTATTCCGGAGTAAACTCCGATGAACAAAGGAAAGCCTTTTACTTTGCCAATCCTATTTAGAACGAAATACACGCACTTTCAGATGCACGGAATTGGGAAATATGCTTTGTAGAAAACGCGGTGTTTTGACTTGACACACGGGTAACTCACTTCCAGGAGTATCTACGCACACGGTTGTGCAAGTTTATCTCAATATTGCATAGTACATTTTTAATTTAAGTGTTCTTCAAATTGGATAATAATACGAATTATCAGTCAACGATGTATTTCAAAGAGAAACAGTTTCTTGTTTTTAAAGAAAGTTTTAATGGTTAAGTTGCTAATTCCGGTTAATAAATGATTGTGTGAAAAATGGTTTCGAATTGAGAAGGTATATGGGACGTTCTTTTGGAGTAACAAAAATATTTCTATAGATTTTTCTTCTTTTTTTCGATAAACAAAGTACATGCAATGATTTCAATATTTGAAATATAGTTTTTAGATAACAAATGAACTACTTTGATCATTGTTATAAATAAATAAGATTTGCTAATTTGCTTGTGTAAAAATGAATATTGTGTCTCACAAAATTTAACCCGGACATCTCAATCTCGATCAGGTAACAGTACATCAAATAGATGCTACCCAGTTTATTTAAAAACGTATATTTAACAACTGTAATAAACATTGTTACTTCTTATTAAAATGTAAAGTTGCATCGTTCTCAAACTAGAGTAGAAAAACTTCTCTACTTTTTCACACTCTTTTATTTACCCGCTTTCAAACAGTCGGTAGTTACGTCGGAAATGGTAATTCGTCTTTTTGGGAATTGAGGCAAGTACTGTGGATTTTTTAACACTAGTTAATTTCCTGAATGGGAATTTTTATGGAGGCTTATATTACTAGAATTAAGTGTGCGTCTGAAAAAATGAATATGGTTGGGACAGTCTTTTGAAGTTATTTTGATAAAAAAAGTTTATATGAAATTTTATAGTCAATGCTAAAATTCCGTTCA
Source organism: Hylyphantes graminicola (assembly GCA_023701765.1). Lineage (NCBI taxonomy): Eukaryota > Metazoa > Arthropoda > Arachnida > Araneae > Linyphiidae > Hylyphantes > Hylyphantes graminicola. The sequence continues at coordinate 44,057,329 of CM043123.1, forward strand.
CTTACATGTACATTATGTAAGTAAATATTAAGTTTTATTAAATTATTCACTGATACACATCGAATAAGTTTCATAATAAATAATTTCATAATGAAAGCTTTAATGTATTTTAACAAAAATGTTTCTTTTTATTTGAATATGTTTTTACGAATATAATCAACAGTATAATAAAACTCACTAAAAATAGTGCAAAGAAAGATTCCGTTGAAAGGGATTGAGCGTTAAATATGCTCCAAAGTCCCAACGCCGCGTACGATGTCGCCCTTAAAAAATATGATTTGGGTGCCTAATCATGTGTGGCCTCGTCACATGACGGTGGTTGTAAATTATGAAACCCGTCGCCAATAGCCCTCATGTAGCTCTATTGCGACAATAACTCAATCTATACTAACTAAAAATATCAAGCACCACCACTTTAATTACTAAAATTGCCATATTTCCATTTAATCAATTACAACAATCCTATGCTCATTCTCACGCATACAAAACAACACACACCTCCACCCACGCACACACCGCACCTTCGACATCCCCCACCCCTTTTTAATTAGTTTTGCTCGAATTAATTCCCCCCCCCCCTCCCCCATCGAGCTCGGGAACAAAGCATTCGAGGCATGAATCACACGCGCCATCACAAAGCACGGGACTGCATGCGGTCGCCCTTTGTACCGTACTAGTGTAGCTCTGGAATAATGGAGGACCCAGTGATAATTGCGGACTGTTCGATCTCTTTTTGAGGTGTAAACACGCGTCTAAAAGACTGTTCTGGTTTCATTCTTCAAAAAGAAGCTGCTGGCGGTAATAAGATTAAATTGCTGTGTGGAGTATCTTGTGTTTTGTTCTTAGGGTGTGTTTATTGGATGGGGGTAAAGGGGTTAGAATGGAACGGAGGGTATGGAGTAATTAATGCCAAATAGTACGGTTACAAAAGTTTTATGTGAGCTCGACGAAAAATGTACAATATTACTTATTGCCTAGCTGTGCATTGTAAATGTTATCCAATTTATAATTGTGAAAATGTAAAAATCATCTGACTAAAGTAGCTAGTTTCGTATTCTATTTTATAAGATTTTTTTAATTTATTATTTAAAATGTATTGGTTGAAATACATTTTTAAAACTCAGAGATTTTGTAAACATATTGAGGTCATTCGACTAATTTCTTGACGATTTAGTTAATTTAATTTTCAACTAAGTTATTTTATCTTTACTTATTAAATTTTCGAAGTACGTTTTAAAACATATAGACACTGCCAAAGAAGTTGAACAAAGCTATAACCTAGCTTTAACATAGTGCAAAAGGACAATATACACACTAGATTTGCAATTTTAGACAAATGAAACACCATTCAGAATCATCCGTTGCTTTTATTCAACTAGCACAGATACAAATATATTATATATAAGATTAAAATGAATAGAGAAGGGGGGGAGGTCGAGAAAAACTTATCAACCTTATTTTATACAGCGTGTGGATTTTCAATTCCTTTCTCCCACTTTCTTTATGATTGTTTCTCAGCAGGAAAACAGGCCCGTGTGTTCGAGAGGGAGGGGAGATTCGCAAATCTAAACAAAGTTGAAGGCTTTAAAAATAACAGGTCAGGCTGCACACCAAAACAAATCCAAAATGGAACAAAAACTCGCCCCGGATTGGGTTGTAAGTGGATCTGGATACAGCAATGTTCCATGTTAGAAGGAGTAATTTTTTTCTACTTGAAATGTTTAAAAGTGGCAATTTTGGGTTTATTGCAGAACCCTTATTATAGTTAGTTTACCTAAAATTAGCAATTTTTTTCATATTTTAGGTATAAGTTGAGCTCTAATTTGGGTTCTGAAGTAAGCCCAAAACGGGCTTTACTACTTTGCTTACAACTCAATTTAAGTATTTTTTCTAATTGTGCTAATAAGCTTTTTGCCCTGAAAAAATTGAATGAAGGACGTGGAATGCGAAGATTTCATCATTAGGCAGACGCCACGGAAGGACCAATTAGCGAAAAACTCTCGAACATAAAAGAAACAATCTTGGTGCTCTATTCGTTGCTGTTTTTCAAAATCGAAATGTTTAAAGTGTATACCCTATTTAGGTAACTTTAAGTTCTAGATACGCGATCATCTACATAAGTGACGTAGATTGCGGTTGGCTGACGGTGCTTAAAGCTGGTATTATTGTTCCGTTTTGGAAGTTTCTATGACCTTTTATGCCTAATTGGAGTACAACATAAATTTTGAGTTTTCTGTTTCGGTGTTTAATTTTTACATTGTTGAGATAGGAAAACCAGAAACAGCGAAAAATACGGAAATTTAGATTGGATTAATATGCCTCGTCAATTTTCTTTAACTTTGTAGTTGCTTTCCAAACTTAAATTTAAATGATCACAAATGCAAGTAGAATTTGAAGGTTTTCCGGCATAGCTTTATTTTTATTTTTTACTTTTTATCCTTTCATTACTCTCCGCTGAACTTTTTTAAAATGAAAAAAAAACACAAACATTTTTCTTTATTATTCTCGAAGTATTTTCTTTTTATGATTACTAGTTGCGCTTTCCCTTAATACATTGTGTGGCTTTGCTTGTACGCATTGTTTACTTTTTTAAATTGCGCTTTATTTAAACTTTTTTTGATAAATTCAATTTAGGATGTTAGGGACTTGGAACGAGAGAATCTGAGTTTTATTTTCTTATATTGATTCGTTAAAAGATTTTTTGTGCAAATTTTTTATTCATTCAACCATTTTTGAATAAAATAAAACTCAAGGCAAAAATGACAATAACTGTAACAGAATATACCAAAGTTATTCGGTTTATTTACCATCAAACCGAATTCTAGGAAAGCTATCAATTATTTACAATAGAATCCAGATTTCCAAACTCAATCAAGTCTTGTTTTAAGATTATACGTATATAAAATTTATTATATCGAAAAATAAGTACATATATCAATAAAATAAGACTAATTTATAAATAATTCTCATTTTGACATTTCAGTTTAAAAACTTTTTTAATAATCAGAAATATTATCAGATCTCAACATATAAATACCTAAACAAAAATACAAGTTAGAAAAGGACATAAATGAAAGGAAATAGCTTTAACTAGTCAATGTGCTTCTACCTATAATATAAATGCACTTGAACGAATCAAATATAAAATGAAACAAAATATGCCGTTTTTTCAAAATTTGTGCACTTAAAAGTTATAAACTAAAATTTAATACTAATTAGCCAATGTTACAATTGTTTGTATACATTTACTGATAAAAACTTGGCGGTTTCAAAACAAAAATAGTGGGAAAAGTAATTATTGATTTTTGATTAATTAGTTCATATATAGTTTGTTTATTAATACTTCAAAACTTAATATTTAAAGATAAACTCCTACTTAAATATAACAAATAAAAAAATGCTAGTAACTCGAAAGTTGAAGAATTGTTAATATTAAGTGTGTATTTGTTGTAATTTCAGAAATGCGTATGGGCAAATATGTTATGCTATTATAATTTACAATCTAATGGAAATATGAAATCATATAAATATTTAAAATACTAATCTAAAACTATCCCCAAAAATACGTAGAGCACCAGATTATTTTGTTAATTTTTTATCCTTTAGGATAAGTGAAACAATCTCAATTAATTTTTCTGATCTATCAAGTTTCATTGAATACAAAATTTATTAGTGTGCCACAATATATAAATCTTAATCCACAAAAGCTTTTATGAATGCTATTACGACTCACACTTTCCTGAATTGACTATAGAAATGTCAAATCACATGAATTGCTATGAAATAAATTCTTAAGAAATTTTGAAATATATCTTGATTTTTAACTAACAATAATAATACAAAGAATGATATTTAATTATATTGTTTTCGAAATAGGAATAAACAATTGACCTGAATTCAAGTAAATTACTGACAAACTTTAAATAAACTAAAATGATTGTTTCTACAATGAAGATTTAAATGAAAGGTATTTTAGTAGAATAGTAATTACCTTTTATTTTGCTTTGAAGTTTTACCTTTGTATTCTTAGCCATTTAAAAATTCTCTATTGTCATTGAATAAAATGATTTGTTTTGCTTTCACAAAATGTAAAATAAATTGTTCTTAGTTTTAAAGTTTTTCAGCAACTGACTTAAATTGAGATCAATATTATAAATTTTTTTTGTTATTTTGAATAATGAATGAATGTAAATGTCGCGAATATTTTTAGATTATTTCATTTCTGTTATTCTAAAATTTGAAAAATAAGTATTTTCGGAAATTATTTGGTCTAGTAGAAAATTCTTTTTTATTTAGAATGAACAATTAAAGTATTGAATGAGCTAAAATATTTTAAGTTTAAATAAAAGTTCAAAGAACTAGAAATTGTTTATTTAAACTTAAAAAAAAAAAGATTAATTGAAGATTTATTGCATTTCTTTTAAAACTATTTCAATGGTTAAGTTTTGTATTTTATGATGATAATGCATCCATTCGTGATAGTGTTTATTGTTTTAAGTGTACTTATTCATTCATTTAAATATATATTTAAAAAAAATTATGTATGAAAGAGCAACTTTGGAAAAGCCAAGTAAACTGATTAAATTCAATAAAATATCATGGAACACAAATCTCAAATCTATCGCTAAGAATTCATATTTAATCATACTATTTATTTTTGTCACAACTCAATACAAAAATTTTTATTTATCGTTGCATGTTTGTTTCTGATTTTCAAATAGTTGTTTGAAAAATTTCATATCAACCAATCTAACGATCTTTAATCCATATTTCAATATTCCAGTAATAAATTATGAAACTATGGACTGATGTGTTTTCAAATATGCAACTAAACCAAAGTTAGTATTAAAAACATCATTTTCACTAAACAAAAAAAAGGATATTCCGTCCAAAAAATACATTTCATTTTAATTTTCCTCTCCGTTGCCTGCCGACTCCAGATTACCTTAAATCCAGATACGGGGCAACCAACCCGTCTGAAAAATGCACCGCGGTATGCAAAGCAGTCCCAAAATAGAACTATTGACGAATGAAGCCCCCTGAAAGAATGGAAGTTCTTTCTAAAGTAAATGATGAGTCCCGACTCTATTTAAGGAGATAAAAATAAACTCGCAAACGGAATGATGACTCTGAAAAGCGCAGAGAGGACAGCAGAGTAAAAGGGGGCGTGAATTTTTCCAATTGTTGTTCCTGCCAGGAGACTTCTTAATCGGGCCCGTATGGGCTTCTTGCGTGCCTCGTATCATTACCGTGTAAAGGGATTTGAAGGATGTTGGACACGTGGACGGAAAGATTATGGATAGGCTTCGGAATTTACTCCAATGGGATTTCAAATGTAAAGAAATCTCCGATTGGGTTAGGAAAAAACTTGTTATTTTGTATCCAAGTTTGTTTTCGGGTTTGCGAAATTGCACCATTCATTGTGATAGTAAACATTTAACGATATTATTAAAGCGTATATCCTTTTGTATCTAAGTCTGCGATGAAGAATTTGAATTGCAAATAAATTCTTCTATATATTTTGGGTGACGAGCACACATACACAGCGATTATAATACCTTCCATATGTTACATTATAAAAATAGTTGAAAGCCAAGAAAACAACGCTGTTTTAACTTATTTATTTCTTTTCAAATTGATATATTTGATTATGTGAATTTGAATTATTGGGACAAAGTTTGTAATGTTACCAAGTTAACGATAGCTATTATCTATGCAAGAATAATTTTCTGTTTTTAAATCTTTACTAGCTGATGAAATATTATTATACTAAACTTTTGGTGCAAACTAGATGTTTAATTTATATAAAAGGTTTCACAATACCGTGATAGTGCTTAACTTTGTTTATTTTGGTAACCTGGTTCAGTTATTAACCATATAGAGTTTAAGTATGCCTATTCAAAATATATTAGTTGAAATTCTGTAGTTTCAATCTCTAGCAAAACTTTGTGATTCATATAAAAGTTAATTATTACCAAAACAATTATGTGTTTTGTTTTATATCAACTTAAATGAGATATTTATAAGCATTCGTAAATATTTAGTGACACGAAACAAGTTTTCCGTACAAAACCAAAGAAAATTTTAAGATTACCAAGGATGTATTAGAATATGAAACACATGATAGATGATCAATGCTATATAAAAAGTCCTATTATATTGATCATCCATATTTATGAATTTTTTAAAGGTACATCATGTTACCTATAGTCATTCTTCACATCATTCAAATTTCGCGAGACACATACAATGTTTCTTAAATGCGATACTATGGGGAATATATATTTAAAACTTCCATCACATAAAATGCAAATCGTTAGGGGAACACGAATATATAAATTTTACGAATGAAAAATAAATGGTAATTTTAACGCCATTCTGCAGCCCGAATACGCCGGGTTTTTTTTCGAGATGAGTTGTAGTAAACTTTTAGTCTCATCTTATGTTCAAGTCAGTTGGGTTTATTTCGACAATTTGTATTTATATTACATATTCCAATTAAATTAATAACTTGATTCACTAGTTTTCTAATTTTCGTATATAGTCTATAAACTTTATAAATTATTAAAATAGCTGTAGTATTTTTCATGTATATTTTATTATATTATACATGATTCGACGCAGTCATATATAATATATGCACTTGAAAAATCATAAAATCATACATTTTATGTCGTCATTTTGCAGACATTAACTAAAATGTACTTTTATTCAATTTCACCAATGGCAGCTTACTTTTAAAAAATTTGGACGCAGTTTGAACTGTTATTCATTTATTTGAGTGTTTATATACAGCTGGATTTATAAGTTGTATTATTCATATCACTATTAAACTAAGCAAATTAAAGATCATGTTTTTTATGTGAAATCCGGAATTAATAGGTATGAAAAGAAAAAAACTACGTTTAATTTATAATACATAAGCAAATTGAAACTAATTCTGATTTGATACCAATTGAAATATTAGTGTACACGCTTTAGAATAAGTTTAGTAAGTGGCATTAAGCTTTTAAAATACAGTTCGATATAAAGTTTATATTTTCTTATATAATGCCAAAAATAACTCCTTTACTTCTAAAGCACAACAATAAGTTAACACTAGCATTATAACCATATTTCCTAAATCCCTTCCACTTGAGGTGTATATTTCAAAAGCAAAACTAAAGAGAAATTAAATCTTTGAGCTATTTTCCAGCGTCTGAAAAAATCCCCGATACACCTAACAACATTAATGGCGTCGGCAAAAGTGCAAAACGTAAAAGGAGAAGAAACAAGATTTAAGTTTTAAAACTCTTTCAATGCCTTCGACACAATGGATCAGCTCGAGTTCTAAGGACAAAGCCCCTATCGCGAAAGCTAATAAAAATTGTCCTCTGCCCGGCTCCCTCGGGTAGACAGCGTTTTCTTTTGGAAAACTTTTCACTCATGATAGATTGTAGATTATTTGACGTGCTGAATCCCTCTCCATTCATAAGAAGGATCCATGGGGAATTAACAGATCGTCGATACCAGGCTAAGATGGTAAATCAGTGTTTTAAGCCCATGTAAACCCCAGTTAGAGCTATCGATCACGGAATTATTTATTTCATTGGTGACCTCCGAGTCACCGTTGGGGAAAATACGGGAGAGATTTTTCTTATCGGCCATATGATAGGCAGTGGGGGGGATGGACATTGAAAATTATAATTAAGAATGTGCTTAGGGTAATGATAAGAAATATAGACTTGAAATCCAGTATTAGAAATGCGTATTAAAGGAAGTTTAATGTTGTTAAACTAAATGTTATTCAGTAACTGTACTTACTGTAATTAGGATCGGAATAGTTCACCTTATCTGTTGAAATCAGCAATCTTTTGACAGGTTGATTAATGTAATGTTAATTATGATGTTAATGTGGTGTTCTGTTTAGTATTCATCATATTCTAGGTGCTAACAAAATTAAACTGAAAAAGAACATAATTGTTTTTTAAAAAATAATTTTATGTTATTTCGAATACCTTTTAATATTTTATTTCTAATGCATAATATAGTAAACATTTTGTGTTTATTTAACTTTAAAATGAAAAAATTAACAATAGAATAGCAATCATTTAAAAGTAAACTCTAAAATTGTTTTATATCTGAATTACACTTTAAATCTTGAGTCTTCCCGGCCGTATTCACAAGTTCGAGTCATCGATAGTTTCCTCGAGGATTCATAGCAATATATTTAAATAGTACAAGCTGACTATTTTCAGCAAACAGTTTTCTTAAGGTAGGCGAATTCCCAAAATTCTAAAAATTTTACTATTGCTTTAATCTTTTCCAAATTTGGCATGGTGATTTCAAACATAATGAGCAATGCTATTTAGGCATTTTTTATTATTTAAATATGATTTATTTACTTTAAATGGCGTTTTTTTACTAAAAAAAAAGAGCTTTACGCTAACAAGTCTACCACATTGAATTTTCCTCCTATAAACATTAATTATGTGTTTAATTCTCCGTTTTGAACTGATACATGCAATAACCCTCTAGAGTTGCATACAAATTACAAGAAAAGAAGTTAAGAAAAATTTTATGAATTAACCACAAAAAAGGGATTTTTTTCGATTAACTTACACTTGGACATTTAAAAAAAAACTTGTATATTTACACCAGATGTTAAACAGGTTCATGGCACAGATATATATTGAAATAGCATCTGTAAAAAAATTTCAGGTAAATTAATGTAAAACATGCGAGAGGTGTTGGCGTAAAACCCTTTTTTTAGTTGAAAAACACCGTTTGAAATAAATCAATTCTATTTAAATAAAAAAAATCGCCCAAAAAGCATTGTTCATTATATTTGAAATCACTATGCCAAATTTGGAAAAGATTAAAGCAATAGTAAAAATTTTAGAATTTTGGGTATTCGCCTACCTTAAAGTGTAAGAATATTTTACAATCGATAACTTCCCTTATGTAAGGCTGGGATTGTTTCGTTAAATATAACTGAAATATTGCCTTAAAAATAAAATTTTGCCACGCTTTACTAAAATGCTTGTGCGCACTCTAATAATCAACTTATTTTGAATAAATACAGTTAAACTTTATGCATTTTGCTTGTTAGCTTTAAACCTGCCGTAAACTAATATCCTAGCACAACGTTGAAAACAGTCTAGTCTTGTTTCTCTTCCATACAACTACTAGTGATTCTCGTAATAGCACGTTATGCATGAACATCTTTAAAAAAATATTGACTACAGCATTGTGTAAAATGTGGCTTCACCAACCGAATGAGGAAAGACATCGACAAAATCCTTTGCATTGCTAAGGTCAGAAGCAGATATAAATAACTGCAATTTATATATTATTTCTTTTCTTTTTTTAACTCCAACTATACGATTGCCGATATTGGCGGAAAAGTGCATGAAAAAGAATCCCCCCCCCCCTCCCCAGTAACGGAAAGCAGTGTTAACTCAGATTTATGATGTTTTGATCTCAGATTTTTACGCCATAAACGATTTTTTGTGTCATAAACAATATATCGTGAGATTACCCGGCTTGAATCGATTATTTGATTGTGTGCCGATGTTTTAATATATTTCGTATCGATTTGTGATATCCAGATGTAACAATCGTTTTCCTATTCCTCCGGGGGGAATTCAGAAGAGTTAAAAAGAAGCGAATTTCTTTTAAGTATGTTATCAGATTATTTTTTAACTACTTCGTGTTAATGAATGCTTGGGGAAATAACAAATTCTTAACGACATTTTTAAGGTGAAGATGTGTTTTTTTTCTGAAAAAATGTTATTTACTTGTAAAGGATGGTGGGGCAAGATAAAGTCACGAGTTAAAATGGGGTACATGAGCTGCTGATTTAGTAACTGGCGGACAAGCTCTTAGAATAGGATATGAATGAAGTTCAAAGTAAATATGAGCCATTTCTAATTATTAAAAACCCAGAGGCTTAATATTGGGCTGGAATCAAAGCTTAGACTAATAACTTGTGCCCCACTCGCAGTTTCGGGGATTTGATGGGCTAGTGTGTGTCAAAGCTTTCTTTCTTGAGTTGTGTAAAAGTAAGAATGTTAAATATGAATGAATAAATTTCAGTTAGTGGCCATTAGTTAACAACTATTTGTAATTGTTAATGCAATAAAGGTGTTTAAAGAACTTTTACCAGACATTTCTAACTAGTCAGTTTTTAATCCATTAAAGTCTGAATTAAATTTCCACTATGAATTTCTAAACCATTAAGCAAAATCCCATGCATTGGATAAGAATTGGCACTAAACTGCTTCGGGTATTAAAAAAAGCGCTCATCAACTCTCCAAACTGCTCGTTGTCGTTACTCTCGTCTAAGTATTGGTACAAGTCGATATGGAGTATCTCTAGTCGAGCCCAAACCAGGACTAATCCACCATACAATTAGAGGTTAGTCGAAGTAGGTGGATAGAATGGACTTGAATAATCAGTGGTAATCGCACCCTAGAGGGACACAGCCAAAGCTATTACCGATTGTAATAGCTGTAGGCGAAGGACACGCAAAACCACCATTCTTCTTGTTTTTAATTTTCTTTGATTCTTCTTCTAGAAGTTAAAGTTTTCTGTACTTCTTTCTATATTTCGGCACAGTTTTTTTTCTTGCATTTCTTGCCATCTGATTCGAGTAAGGGCAGTTTATTTTTCTGCGATGATCTAATGTTTTTTTTTTTTTTTGACTGAAGTAGGGTGATAGCATATGTTAATGCAGTAAGCACATTTAACTATCGCATGAATGTCTCCGTTTCACTTGCTTGCGACTTTGATTACATTCACTTTTCTGCTAAATTTACAACAAAAGTGGTGAAACTATTTTTAGGACAAGTTTTGTAGAATATCGTCTTATTATTTCATTCTCTGAAATTTTCAAAAGTCAAATTAAAAAAGTTTGAGTTTGTTTCATTTTGTAATTTTATAAATGTATGCTTAGTTTACTTTTGACAAGAGTATTACAGGCAAGTAGCAGAATGCAGTTGCAAAAAATATAGCATAAATATACAAAAGCATAGACTGTAAGACGTAATCAAAACAGCATTCCATGATAAATTAGCATTCGCACCTCCAGTGAATTGCATATAAGTACGACGTAAATCAATATCATGCAATCAATTTACTTGACTTTTAACTCTTGGTACTTCATTTGAATTTTCTTTTCTTAAGAATAATTTTCGACTATACTATAACAATCTCCTATGGAAAACTGGTCTAAAAACAGACATTGTCAAAACAGCACTTTTTTGATAAAGTAGTCCAGAGAGTTACCGACCCGCGTAAATCAATGGCATGCAATCAATTTTGATCCGTGCCTATTTCGATGCGATTTCTTTGTCCGCGACTAAGTAGACAAATGAAGCAAGTCTTCTCTTGCAGAAATCCCTCTGGATGCAACCTGACCCAAGGCACCACGTCAATCTGCGGAATAAATCTTTTAGAGAACCCACTGATACTCTCATTTTTTGGCTCAATTGTTATTTTTGCCCCTTGACTTTAACTCAAAGGAAATCGACTATGGGTGGCTAGCCGGTCCCTTTCATCAAATGTCACTACGATAAGTAATGAAGAAAGGGGAAGCTATGGTTCTGCTGGGAATATGGATCTCGAGATTCAGAAGATCTTGTGTATAAATTCTCTTATCTTATCCTTTGTTGTCTGTGTTTGTTATGGTTATTGCATTAACGTGCTTGGGTGAAGCTTAATTTTCTGTTGGGTCTACCGCCCACCATGATTAAAATGGGTGTGACGGGGTTGGGAAATTTATTAGCGGTGAAGATCCATCATGTCGTGTCGATTATACCCAAGTTGAGCGACTAAATAGATTTTCTAAAGGATTGGAAAAGTTGGGTTTTAGTTTGAATAAGTTTTAACCAGCTGCAAGAAGCTTTTTGTAGAATATGAATGCTTATCCTTTTAAATATTGAAAAAACTGAACTTAAGTTATTAAATTTGAAAATAAAAATGAAATTACTAGCTAGTGCAGATTTAATGAATAGACCAGAAAAACTATATACTGCTCTACACTGTGACAAACACACTAAGGCTGTCTCGATACTTTCAAGGTATCCGCCAACGTACAAAATCATATTTTTAACGTAGAATGATACCTTAAGTATCAAAAATATGATTTTCATAGATATAATTTATATTTGATAGTAATATTAATACTTAGATCACTCTTACATAATACATATGTTAAAATGGCTTTTAAAGAAAATTATTGAGTTATATGTTACGAATATGCAATGAAATGTATAATGCTGATTCAAACGTTTAGTATTGTTGAAACATTAGGTAAATAGATAAAAATATGAAGGCAAAAATAACAAGTTAAAATTACTAATCACCGTAAATAAAATAAATCATACTCTCAGCCAGATATAATTGCAGTGAAAAATTATCCTATAAATCTTCTTCCGCGAAAAAATATTTTCAAAAAACACATGCAAATGGCTCTTGTTCGATGCACACTTAATCAAAACTCTTTTTAATCACACTTCAAAAAAGCCTTTCTAATTACGCGTTTCGTATTTCGCCTCTTTAATAACCAGGTTTACTTTTAGCCTAGAGTGTAAACTTCGTAGAAAAACTCCCACTCCTGGCTGGATCCTTATAATTGTAATGGATACAAGTCCATGACATGGTTTGTCAAAGTATTAACTGGCTGTTGATAGATTCTAACACCAATGTGTTTGAAAACAGTAATTGCAAAATCAATCTTATATGGGGATTAAAAATGCATGCACAAAATATTAATTCAAATCTGACATTTTGTAGCTGTAAATGATAACTAATATTTGGGAATGGTGGGGAATTTAGTGGATTCATGGCAATTGTTTTCTTGTAAAAATAAAATTTAATGAAAAAAGGCTTGTGATGAGGCAATGGGGCGATAGCTAAGATTAAAAAAAAACCGGGTATGAATGCTTTCATCTAATCTGAATGGCGCTTTAAACTAAGATTGGCCTTTTATTCTGTTAAAGTGGCAATTAGTACATCATCTGCATAATTATTTATTCAAACATATTTGATTCCACCATTTATTAATTGCTCCTTTTCTCCATTAATATATGCAGGGTTCAGAATACAAGCGAACCGAGTCCGCTTTTTATCATTTTCAAGTTGGATATTGCATGCAATTCCACTGCTATGTAGAATTTCAGTTCAATAATGAAAAAACCTAGTTCAGATAATATGCGTAAGGCAACAGCAATTAAAAAGTGTTTAAGATTGATATTGCCTAGCAGCTTCAACTTTAAACGTCTGTAGCACAAAGAAGCCTTTTATGGACTTCGTTCAATTGCATTCCGAGCCTTCCAGCACAGAATCATGAGTGACCAGCGTAGACCAGTAGTTCGTAACTACTTACAATTGGAATTTTATTGCGGTATTTTAATTATATTTAAATATATAACCTCAGTTCAAATATAATTCACTATATTATTTTGTTATCATTCCATTTGCCAATACTCGATATCTAATAATATTCCAATAAGTGAATTTCAGCTCACTTATAATTTAATTCAATGATATTTCAATTCAATTATAATTCCATATATGACTTACAATTATGATTCAATTCAAAAATCACAATTATAATTCGATATATAATTCAAAATTATAATTCAATATATAATTAAAAATTGTAATTCAATTAAATTAAAACTCAATTTTACTTACTCTTCAATTTAATTGTAACTCCCCAATAAAAGTTTTATACACAATTCAATTACAGTTCAAGAACAACCCTAAAATAATATTTGCTAGTTCGCCATTTAGTTTCTTGTCAAACCAACCTCTGCGAGCCGCGCTTCGTAATTTGTGTCGAAGAATCCATTCGCATTTTTGCCGTGCTTGCAATTAGTCTTAACTCCTTCTTCTACCATGAGTCTAGGTTCGTTACTTCCTTACCAATCCTTTTCTATTTCAAAGCTTTCCGCAAAAATGTATAACTCAATTGCCCGTAAGCACTTGCACTCATTAAAAAGTTCCGATAGTATGCATCACTTTTAATAGCTGTTAAATTGTTCGCCTTTTCAATATGCTACATTATTTTAGATGCAACCCATTAAATGTAGCTTTTTTACCGTTACAAGTAACAGTTGAACTTAATAAATAAAGTTGTTTATTAATAAGTATTTTTATTAGTTGAAGATGTTTAACTTAGTAGAGTGACGAAACGGTTGTAAATATTTTTATAACTTTAACTTTTGGATTATAACAAGTAATAATACAAACGAAAAGTATGTAATGTATATTTTTTGTATATATTCAATAACAAAGCTCTATGTATTTTTCGCTAGCATTATTAAATAATAATAAATATCAACCATTAAATACGTACATAAATACTTTAAACATTTTTACTATTTCCAATACTTAATGAAAGTAGAAATTACATTAAGAACACTTTTCTATAAATAATATGCGAAAAGATACGGAAACTTTCGAAGTTACACTAATATCTTTTATAAAACAAAGGTAATAAAGTTTTCAAGGGTTACGAATTTGGCGATAAACTTCCAAATCATTGGCGATAAGACCAAGTTTAATCTGGAAACCCTTTCTACATCAAAATGCAACTCACGCTTAAACACGTTTCCCATAACAAAACGCTGAAAAAAAATATTTTTGTGTTCTGTTTTGGAGGGTTTATTTTTTCATTCTCCACTATTTCATGCTGTAGTGTTTTTTTAACATTTTTTTATTTTTTTTTATATATTATATATTTTGATCTTGCCAGCAGTTATAGCGCGTGTAGGTAAAATGTAGTAGATAAAAAATATACAGTTAGTAATTTCCCGTAAGACTGAAAACTGAAGTATGGAATGACGTATTGAAAGAATTTCATTTCTTATTGAAAAATATAGTGAGAGACATGTGAAATAAAGTAAAAAGGTATTTTATTTTGTAAAAAATATATGAATATGTTTGGGGGAAAATGTGCGTAGAATATATTAAGAAACTAAAGAAGACTAAGATCTGTTTATTTTGCTAAAACTTTAAAAAAGCGATAATTCAAAATAATGCTTGCATTAAATATTCTTATAACATGTACTTTTGATAAGGATTTTTTTTAACAATTTTAAATTGAACTTCAAGAAAATTTTGTTCGTTGCATTAAAAAATTTATCAAAATGTATGGCAATGATACTATTATATATTTTTTTTGCAATATGTAATAGTTCAAACTAAATATCTTAACTATTTAATATCCATTCAAGAAAAAACAAAATCAATAGAACATACAACTTATTGTTTGTAAGCTATTTCTCTTTTGTTTTCAAACTATTAAAAATAAAGCTCAATAAAATAATTATTTCTCAAAATGTCTTCAATCGCAAACCTTGTCAAAATAGGATTTCTATTCAGAAATGGAGTAGGATCAGTGGCAACCCCTTAACCTTATCCCAAACTACTACAATTTTGTTAAAGGTGTTGAAGCTGTGGTATTTTTTTTTAAGTCTTACGGTTTTTATTTTATTTTGTTAAACTTTTTTCCCCTCCATGGGTTCCTTTTTTTTATTTCTTTTAACTTTATTTTTTTCACTCTCTGGTGTTATAAATTTTCGTCGTCTGACTTAGTGTTCAAGTTCGAAACCTAAATCACAGTTCTACTGAAGGGTTGAGCTTTACAGCAATGATACGCTTTTTATTGTTTTCTTTTCGTTTTTTTTTTCGAGTTCGCTTTCATATCTACTCTGAACTGTCCACGAAACAAAATATTGCCCAGAACTAAACCTGTGATAGGGCTGACTTGTGTAGTAATACCTTGACTGGTTCGGAAATAAAAACAATGAGAGAAGGCTTTGAACTCCCATAAATCTTTTAAGATAATGGTTAAGTTCTTTTTCCTACTGATATTAAATAAATATCAATATTTATTTTAGTTTTTCTGATCCAAGTGTTTTTACCTGAGTTATAAAGTTTCGGATTTCGACAACAGTAACATACAGTTTCGTTATTTATGTGATTCGTTGTTCTGTCAAGATCAGAGGTTGGGTTATATTTATTCTAGCTTTGACCAAAAAATAACCTATAGAAAGAATTGTTTATTTTAGGTAACTGACAAAAAAAATCTTTTAAAATATTATGTGAGTGTAATATTTTTACCTACCAAGAAATAACACTAAATTGAAATGAATATTTTGTAACCCTTGTACAAACTTTGACTTGAAACTTTGATGAAAACTTTATTTAAGTTATGCTTCTATACATTGAGAGAACATAAATTCTTATCACATAACAATAATTCATGCAAGACTTTCTTTCTTTTAATTTATTTTAATATTAGAAATCCATTTTGACTGTTTCTGGGGTTTAAAAACAATTTTACCCAAAATATAAGCATTTTATAGAAAAAAAACCTTAAGATACAAACTCTTGTATTCCAAGCTAAAATAATTTAAATTCTATGAAATAAATATTAAAAATAAGTGAAAGCAAGGAACCTTTTATAAAGTATCTAAAATATATAATGCCTAATAAATTTTACCCTACATCAAGACAAATCCACTTTAAACTTTATCATACTAGACATAGCTTCTTGTTACGTAACGCCTTATATCTACTACTTCGTTATTTATACGTCCATGATACATCATACTCGAGATGCCAGGCTAGCTCGACGCCAGTCAATGTTTAAAATAAACTTATCTTTTCCCGTGATATAATAGTAGATATTTTTATTTGGAGCTGTAAAAAATGAAGCGTAGCGAGCATATACAGATACCCGAAGCTCAGAAGTTGAATCAGTGTTGGGAAATGGGGGCCTTGGGATACGCCAGGTGCTCTAGTTGATGGAGGAGGTGGATGCCTTATGCGGGGCTAGTTGTAAGTCGAAAATCTACAGTTGAAAAAAGGTACTGTCTTTCAACTCAGGCAGCGGGATGATAAATGAATAGAGGGTATAAACTTATACAGCATTATCTTATTTGTTGTTAGACTTGTGATGCTCTTCAGAATAGGCTGTTACAACAAGATAGTTTTATGGGTGTTTACAATTTATGGATGCGCCTGCGTTTTCATACAAAGCATAGATTTACAAGCACTACAAATACTTTGTTGTGTTGCTTTTCTCCAAAAGAAAACCAACAATGTATAAAATTATTTCTAACCATTTTAAACACATTTACTTGGACATTACTATGACTAATGTGGAATAGCCAAAATAACTCATGGGTAATCCAAAATTCGATTTGCATTGTTTTTGAAACAAATTTCCAATAAATACCTAAATTTTTACTTGCATTTGTTCTATAAAGGTTAACTTCTACTTCTAATGATGTGCAGGATATATTTAAGAACCTAAAAATTCAGTTTAGTTAGAGTAAATACATTTGTTTTTTTTTTAAACTTATATTTCTGCACAAATGACGTTAATAAAAAAATATTTTTAAAAAATATATATTTCTTTTCCTTAATGCAATGTAGGCTAAAAATCGGCCTGTCGACAAATATAAAAATTTTTAAGTGTAAGAAATTTGGCTTTTCAATGACATTCTATTCTAAAAAAAATGAGACAATCCGTTAAATGTATTCTAACTGAGGTACCAATCGATTAAAGATTTATTTCAACCATTAAAAAAAGTAAAATATATTTGTATTTTTGCCACATTAGCCCTGTTTTACAATTCACAACTTTTCCATGTACAAATCTCCCTGTTACGTGAGTGCATTTAAATCTCAAACCCACCGTGGCATATCCTCCAGAAGTCAATCGAAGTCCCCAATTAAACTCGTTCGCCTCTCTAAGTGCACTTATCGTAGATTCGTATCTGGACAATCGTCTCCATTGGTGAATAACTATCGGTTTGTGCAATGGGCTTAAGGGTAAATGCACTTCCGACTATTCCATTAGGTAAGATAGCGTCTTATCCATCAGCGAAAACTTGAGGGGCGTCACACGTGGTTTTTATGACGTAATTCCAGAAGGCATAAAGCCTCCCTTCTGATGACTTAAGAATCCAACTCTCCTTATGTCGCCTGATATTTTTACTTTTCGCAAATGCTTTGGGTTTTTTTAGTGTTATACTTCGGGACTGGCTATTTTTATGACCTCCTTCAGTGTTGAATACGTTAGCTACCAGTGCATAAACAGAGTCCGGGTTTTAGGGTGAAAATTGTTGAGGGAGTTTTCGGTTTTATTGCCTGGAAAGCTGAGAAATGGTCTAATAAGCAGTTAATTGCGCACATCAGGCCCTATTTGTAATAAAATGAAATTTAAGATGAGTTGCTAGAGTTTGTATTAGAAATATTACTGTCAGTGTGCTTGAATCACTAATTTACGGAAAATGCACAGTGATTATAGAAAGCTCTGGCATTTGACTTCATTATTTGAAGAAGGGGGAAACGTATAAACATTTTAATTTAAAAGCCAGTTTTCATTAATATATCTTTTTTAAAATTTAACGGCGCTTATATAAAATATGAAATCTAGGAATTTCATTAATAGGAATACTGTTTTCTTTAATTAATTAAATAAATTAAAAAAAACTAAATAATAAAAATGTTGCAACCAAATTGCAAAACTCATTATAGCCTAATGCATAGGGTCACAAAAAAATATTTGCTGCCACCATATTTTTTTCCTTAGTTATCTTCATTTTTTATCCACATTTCTGTTTTGAACTTCAACTATTTCAGTTTAAATTTAAAAAAATGACATCTTTAACTTGTTTTTTATGTTGTTTATACATATAAGTATGTTGGTTTGAATTAGAAAATGTTTATCGAATCTTTGCACACATTAAAAAAAAATTTTTGTTCGTATAATTGTAATTATATTAATACATTACACACTCTTGTTTTGCTTCGAAATATTTACTTAGAAAGATCGCTCGATAAAATTGTTGATAATACTATCTTAATTATTGAAAATAAATCAATAATTGTATACAGTTCAAAAAACAAAAACATTTCTTTTCATAAAATGTAATTACTGAAGTCAAAGTTTGATTATAATCCATCTGAAGCACTGCTTCATAAAAATCAAATATCGAAATGAATATAAAAAACGATCGAAGAACCCCAAGAACAAAGCCAATTTCATTGTCGATACGTAACTTCTCTAATCAGTTAAATAAAAGGCACAATAAGAAACACGGCTTTCTTTTTTGGTTACGAAGGGAATTCATTAAAATTGTGACAACTCGCCGAGCAAAAAAGTAATTAAACAATCAGCGTGTTTCCTTTTCTGGTGTGTTTCCCGCTCAGCTCGTTAGATGGCGTTTGCTTATTCATTTGCTGAAAAACTCTCCCCTTGTTTGATGATGTGTAACCTCTTGTGCTGCTAAATGAATCGAGGCAAGACAAAAGGGCTTCTGATGAGAAGAAACAGCGAAAATGTTTGGAAGTAACCTTTCCCATTCATTGTCCATGCTATAACTAAAAGAAATTCGCGATAATCATTTTTATTTGCGAACAAGTACGAAGCTAATGAAGGATAGCTGCTTTGGAGGGAGAAAAAAGAAAGAACGCAAAAAATTCCGCTGCGCAATTTTGGCTTTTTTTCCCTCCCTTGCTCCCTCCCTTTATTATGCATTTGTTACGACCCGCAGGATTGCAATTTTGTAAAAATAAAGCACTTGCTGCATTTGAGGAATACGAAATGCCCGCTCTTTTTAAGCCTTTGCTTTATTTTAAAGTCAATGAAGGATTTTAAGTGATTTGTTTTGCACAGGTAATTAACTTCCACGGTAATGCATCATTTAATTTGGAGGAAATTAAACATGAAGGCCTTTGGGCTCGAGTAATCTTATAAAACGTTATCTTTGTAGATTATTTAAAGTACGTGCAAAGGAAATTGATCAATGGCGGTATTATTCCTATGAAACATTCCTCTATTAGTTGAAATCATTACTTAATGTCTCGTGGCATGCAATAACAATAGCGCCGCATACATTACAAAGCTGTTTTATTCATAGAAATTTATTTAAAGCTCCCTTTTTTATCAATTTAATGGTGTGTGTTTTTTTACAAAGTATGTTCTCTATAATAAATGTGGGTTTAAGGTTACAAAATAATTAAACTTTCATGTGCATTGTAGCATACAATTTCGTTTAATGGTGGTTCTTTAGGAAGTTACTGATAACAAAGCATTAAAAAAGATGTATTTACATAAAAATAAATGCCAAGGATTAGAAAAGGCTAAAGTTTAGCGTTTTTTCCCTTTTTTACAAGCATAGGATTTTTTACTTGTTTAACAAATGTTTTTACATTAAGACTTTTTAAAAAATTCTTACATTGCGTGTTATCAATTGATTTACAATGATGTTCATTAATGTAATGCTCAATACAAACTAATGCAATTGTAGTTGGGTTATTTGATATTTTATTGTGATTAATAATTTTAAACTCTGTGTTGCGAATTAGTTATATCTGTACGTGACGCAATTCTCCTGCATGAATATAGATCGAACATGTAATTACTTAATAGTATGTGCAGATAAAAAAATTTTAACTCTTATAACACAGATGTAAATAAATTTTATATTATTTCTTTGATTTATACTATTGCACATTGCAATCTATTTTTGTTAACTGGAAAAATAGATCAAAAATTTTTTATTTTAAGATTTAACTATCCAAACGTCATATTGCAAACTAAATTGATATTATTTGGTTTCTTGGTAGCAAACAAAATAAAAAAAATCACTACAGTTCAATTCAAACTAGTTTTTCTTTATTTTCTTGGACTTTCAAAGAAAAGAAACTCTTCTTATTAAGAATAAATCCCCATTAGAACTAATTTTGAATGCTTACCTATCCCATTTTGAAATTTCAACTAAAAATACAATAACTACCCTCAAAAGGCACGGGATATTTTGAACCAGAACAAAATCCAGACCTTTCAAACTCCAGGCCAGAGCTCAAAAGATTAACCATCCTTAGCCGAGAAATAACCGCCATACGGCCAGTTCTCACGGACCAAAGGACACAACATTGTTCGGCGCTGTTGTATGACACAGGCTCCGAATAAGCGTCTGGCACGCTATCAGCTGAGTAGAAATAACAGCAGTTTCCAGCCTCCCTCATTATTCCTTTCGAACATTAAAGGGGTGGTAGCTAGAACTGATCGAGATTAAGTAAATATATTGATTGGGTTAAAAATCTGAAGAGTTTTTTTATATATATTTCTAAGAAGGGTGTAGAAGTTGTATTGCTTTGTACAGTTTGTAAGACATCGAAAGAATTGTTTTGCTGTTTGAAAATACAATCGAAAGCAATTTGGAGATGTAGTTTTATCTAAATGATGTACCTTAAAAATGCAAACTACAAGCTTGCTTCTATTGATATTTTAATGTTTCTGAAATTATATACGGCAGTTTTTCATGTTGAAGTTTTGTTAGATGACTATATCGAAAAAAAAAATTGATAGAATCGTCAAAATACGAGACACGAATTCGTAAAACTTTTGAAGGCAATCTGTTTTGGGTTAATTGAACTATGATTTCATTATTCATTATTTTGTTGCAATAAATGCTCAATCATAAGTTAATTAAAATATTTGATTCTTTTTACATCTAACTATATTTAATCTGAAAGCCACCTAAAATATTTTCTATGAATCAAAAGTATTATAATATTGCCAAATATTTTAAACTACCTTAAAAAAATTTATATTTGTGTAATATTTTTTTCGCCTTTTGTACTAAATAATTTGTTTGATGTTTAGTTCATATATTGATCATTTACCTCGAATTTGATTTAAGTCTACAAAATGCAAATTTTCAATCGCGGGCCTTGCTTTAATACCGCCTTTCAAAATACCTCATATTCAAGCTAACAACACCTACCCTATTTGTATCAACCTGCCCCAAAAGCCACCAAATTGCTCCACGTTAATTCGTCTCGGCTTTTCCAATTTCGGGCTCGTGCAATCTGTTGTAGGGGTAGAGTACATGGATTTACGTTTTATGTGTGCGAGGACTAAGCACGGGGTAGCAATTATTAAGCCCTGCATGGCCCCTTTTCGTTTCAGCTAGTGTCTTCGGGGGAGGCAGGCTTGTCGTTAAAGAAGGCAATTTCTGATGAAATTAGGAATACGGTGGAGTAATTCTTGAACTTTATGGTCACTCTTGGGACAGCTCAGTCGGCGAAGATTATGATTTCCTGCATTACATCTCATGTGAGATAGACTATAAGTAATATCTTAATGGTGTCACTAGGGATCTGCTGTGAACAATGTCGTTTTGACGCTTTAGGAATGTTGCTATGGTCAGTCTTATGGGAGCTCTGGAGATAGTTTAATGGTTCACGAAAGTACTATGGGTTGTGTCTTATTTGGCCTTGGGGTGAATGGATGCTGCGCAGTATGTTTAATTAGCATTGTAATGTAGATTGTAAATTAGGCTTAATTAAGGATATAAGAGAAAATGATAAACATAAAATTTACTTGATTTCGAAATGTATTGATTTTAGTTTTTAGCTGAACATAAAAACACGTAAAAATATTCAAAAATTACTTTAAAAAAGAAGTTGCAGATTAAAATTTATTTAATATTTTATAGCTTTATAGACAAGTACAATTCATTGACTTTTTTGTGAATAAAATGTAACTTTTGCTTTATTCGCGAAATGTCTTACACTAAATATAAGCTGAATTAAGGAAAATTAAAAGTTGAATTCTTTTAAAAACTTAACAACATATAGTTACAAATAATCATACTAAGCAACTTAAAACAATACTCGAAATACATTGAATAAGGTAATCCTTCTAAAAACGTTTTTAATTATGCATAGCCTAATAACCGCAGAATAGAAAAGTCCAATCTTTTAACAAGTTCCATAGCTTCTTTTGAAAAGCCCCGACACCTACCGCTGCATAAAAAATGCATCCCTTGATTAAGTTACATCGTTAAATTACCATTTCCTGGGCTCTTGGATCAATGGCCAGCGACAATAGTACAGTAATTAAGACTAGGTCTGGCGGTCCTCTAATGGATTGTCCCACTGGAAGCCGGGATGGACAATATGGCGAACTAATGACACCCGCCTCTGAAAAATGGGGAGATATTTTATTAATAGCATATGTCAAATTGCAGTCAAGCTCTGGTAGCGGAGTGATCCTGGAGGCAAGTTCACATGACGTCTTATGGAAAGGAAAACCTTATGCGGGCGGGATAAATATTGATTTTATAATAATAAATGGGTTAGCTAATGGTGTAAAAACACTTGCAAGTGATGCTTGGGATCGATAGATTTTTGGAAATGCGGAATGAAGAAAGTTGCGCTTTGAAAAATGGGATTGACATGTGGTGTGGCTTTGGGGCTTCATAAAAGGAAATAGATGCTTTTATCTCTGGGATTGGGTCTCGTTTGAGGTTTCCTAGAAGAAATTTCTGGGCTCTATTTTTATACTGAGTACTTGTTTTGTTACACGTACTAGCAAGTAAGCAGCTGAAGGATGTGTGGCATTTATTGAAAACTTTATAATATAATTTGCGTCCATTTAATAAAAGTAATTTACATGTACCAAGAAATAATAAACACAGGTTTCACATTTAAAAAAAAAATTAAAATACTTAAAGTGTAAATAACCAAAATCAGGCATGAAGTTTTTTTTTCATTTACTTAAAGGGTTTTAAAATTTTAAGAGACATCTCTTAACATTTCGAAGCTCAGCATACACAAAAAAAAGCCAATTTCTTTTACGTCGAGGACTAAAAAGCATCTTTATTTTTACTACGTAATTAAGTGACGCACGAACAAACAGATAGACGGCCTCAAATAGCAATCAACCTTATCAATGAAGCTAGTTAAATTTACGATCTCTAACATGAAGCAACCCCTCAATATTTGATTACCAATAGAAATAATCATCAATCGGTGGTTTTAAGAGATCTTAAGGAATTAATTACCGTGCTTATACGAGATAACTCGTGTACAACGTCAATGCGATACTAAAGGAGCCTTCAAGAGTGTGTTATGACTGTGCATATGTCTTGATTTAAGGGCATTTGCAAAATAAAATTTTAAAGGATTTGTTGTTAAGAGGGATTATTTTAAAATATTTTTTGCAAGGTATTTCAACTATTAGTACGAAATTTTAAAATATGTTGTAAATTTATGCGTGTAGTTAATAAATTATAATTAAGTTTACAAATAGTTCAGGTATAAACCGAATATTTTAGAATACACATTTTTCAGAATAAAAGAAGCTTAGACTGTAAAGCATTCTATTGTTTAGAATGCCTAGTTTTTATACATGATAGAATTAAAATTAGTTTCTTTTAACTAGCTAAACAAACCAGTTTATTTAGATTAAAATTTCATGGGAAATATGTTTACTTCTGTCAAAAATTGGGACGTTAATGATTTAATAAATGTCCAAGAATATACAAAAGCTATTATTGCTCTATTGTTATTAAATATCAAATCCGGGTATTTTTAAATTAATCTGCATGCTGAAACAATAAAAAAATCAATGCGGAAGCAGATTTAAAAACAGAAATGGAAAATGGTAGACAGCGTGATGTTCTTTTAATGGAAATACGCAGCTATAAAAAGATATGAGGATCATAATTATTTGACAGGTTTGTGGTCTGCCGTAAATCAAGCGTTAAGGTATCCGCAAGCTTGAATAATCATTCTCTGGAGTATTCAAGAAGAAATATTATATTTGGTTGTACATTTTTTATATTGTTAAACGTTTTCTTTCCTTCGTTGACATGGACGTTTCTTTTATTATTAATGCTACATCGATTAGATAAATTGCGGATTTTAATTGAATATAATTATGTTTAAGTGTGTATTAGGCTTTTAGAATAATTGGGTTTTCTTATACAAGTAATGGAAATTTTTTCCAACAAGATAATTTAATTTTAGTTGATAATCTATTTTTACTAATTTTTATTACGCACGAAGAAATGTAAAAGTTTAAAATTTAAAACGAAAGGGTGGAATATTCATAGCTTTTTATTATCGCACACAACTCTATTTCTGTATGAATATTTTCTTCAAGCTTTATACAAATCAAAAGTGTTAGCTTTCAACTTGATTTTCTCAATTATTATTACAAAACTGTAATCAATTTACGAATTTCATCAAAAAAAGTATATCATTGTTTTAAAGTGGAATGTATTTAAAAATATTACCTACAAATTTAACGAAACGTATTTTAGACTAAATATTACCCATTTTTGGCAACATAGAATAAAAATAGAAATGTATTCTTTATGTAATTCCATCAACTTAAACCACACTCCATTTACCGCAGTTCCAACAAAACCCCCTTTCCGATCCAATGCCAGAGGTCTGCAAATGTGACCTCTAGCACCCCGACGCGAGTAAACTAATAACGAACTCTGCGAAAGAGGGAGGGGCGGAAGGACCTTAAAGGAATGTCCCTTCTTTCTCCATCATTCTTTCACTTTCTTTTTTATTATCTTCTCCCTTTTGTGGGGTTTTTTCTTTGTAATTATTTGGCCACTTGACCAGACCGCGTCCCATTCTTCAAAGTCTGTCCGGGTAATCCTGGTCCGTGATGGCTGATCCATCTCCGCCATATTACAAGGCTCGCAGACAACTGTAACAAATGTGGGCCGCAGAAATGATGGTAGATGAAGGAGTGGCCCTCGTTTTGTTTCGCCTTCTCCAATCAAGAAAACTAATATCGCTAAATAAAGTATTAGATAAGCAAGCAGGGAAGTCAAGAGCGGAGGTGTTGGCTTGTTTTCTAATTTTTGGTGTTGGAAAAAATAGGGTGGTCTGTGTAAAACTAAATAAGGATACAATTATTTATTATTTAGTGCGGTTAGTAAGCAGTGTATCTAAATAATTTAAAATATCAAATGAGTGTGTATTGAAGTGTCTTTTAATATACTGCTGATATTGGTTTTTGCATAACAAAATACTTTTTTTAACTATTTCAAATGACTATTTAAAGTTTTTAATCATTATTTTTAATTGCAAAGTGCACAATGTGTTTCAACAATTTATGACCGTTTCTGTAAAACCCGTTTTACATTGACTGACGTTTAAGAAAGGAGAAAACAACAAACAGGTATCTAATTCATAAATGAGTAAAATTAAAATATGTTAGAATCTCATTGCAATCAAGTTTAAAATTGGAAAAGTATAATTTAGTTTTTATTTTATTTGCACAGTCATTAAAAAAAAAGAAAATACGCCTTAAATTTCCTACCGAAATGCTTACGTATAGTCAAACACCGATCCCACTACCAAGGTAAGTTAATTACCATTATAGAAAGTAAAACCATTATTATGGATTTATTTCAATTTCGTTAGTTTTTCAAAGATAATAAACAATGAAACGCTATTAAAATACTTATTTAGTACATTTTTGTTTTTAAAGACACTTTAAATAAAGCAGCTTAGTTCCTATTTATGATTGTATATTTTAATAATTTCAATATACATTTATGATTATGAATACATTATTCAAAACTAAAGATTCAAGTGGTTTAACCTCAAACCCCAAATATGATTTGTTGTTATATTATTATTGATTTAACATTGTCTGTAATGGTCCCATTCAGTGCCTTAGTGAGTAAAATTTTCAGCAAAGCATGTATGCTATTGTTTTATATGTAAGTTTATATCAATTTATTTGTTGCATTAGAAAATTGTTTTTTCATTCAGCTTTAATTTTGCTAAAATAGTTTTCATAAAAAATCATCTAATTTTATTCAGTACATGCTTGAAAATTGACTGATATAACAACCTGTTCTGTAGAACTTGCTTTACCTTTAGTAGAGTCTAATAAAGAGGAAAACAACATTAAGTATTAGTTTAGGAGAACAAATGAGTGAACTTGCGCACAATGTTTTATTTATAAAACTTCATATTTAAACTCATCTTTATCTTCTTAATTTTATTATCTCTTACTTTTTAAATCATTGTTATGTTAATAATGATAGTTAATACCAAACTACTTTATAGAAACTGCGTTAGTTTAATACAATTCTGTAAAACCATTTGTATTGTTAGTGTAGTGTATGAGAAGACAAAAATATAATAAAGCGTGAATAAGGGGTGAATTTACTTATTAGATTTGTATCCAATTTATATCGATGTTTTCCAATTAGTAACACTTTCTGAAGTTTCTCAGACGAAAAATGTTTTTCAACAAATCGAAATGTCACAAAAATCATAAGAATTTAAGAATTTGTATACAAGTTATTTACGAAATTATTTAACTTTAAAGCTAGTTAAGTTCCTCTTATTTCATAGTAAAATTAGTTACACTAGTTACAAGTAATGTGGTTATACCTTTTGTTTATTTTAAGTAAAAACAACTGGATAACTTTTATTCAGCTAGTCAA
Source organism: Hylyphantes graminicola (assembly GCA_023701765.1). Lineage (NCBI taxonomy): Eukaryota > Metazoa > Arthropoda > Arachnida > Araneae > Linyphiidae > Hylyphantes > Hylyphantes graminicola. The sequence goes on from CM043123.1 coordinate 44,084,616, forward strand.
AACAAACCCAAAACCTGTAAGTTGTATACCCTCTTGCGACCTGGCGACACCATTTGGGGACATTTTTTAAAACTCCCACAAACAATTAACACGTTAATTAGTTCCAAAATTGACCTGGTCCGATAGAACAAGGTCCAAATATCAGTTTTCAGCCTTTGATTACAGGTATTAATCATTTATTTCTATAAAAAAAATGAGGTTGAACGAGGGTCAACACGATATTAGAGTTCTTAAAAAAATATTGTAAGTTTTTTTTCAAACTTTTTAAAAAGTTCTTTTAGTAGTTAATTTTAAAGGCATTTTGCTTAAAAAACAATGTTAAAGTAATATGTTAACTACAAATTAGTGATAGTCTTTTTTTTTTGCTGCTTTTATAGCACAAAAATGTGTTTTTAGAGTGTATAAGGCGTGTCCCTAGTAACTATGAAACCAAATTTTTTTATTTCTTTGAAAAACATACTTTTTATCATATATTTGTATGAAAAGTATGTTTAGATTAAGAATGTACGTGTAGGATTTTGCTCGGGTCTTAAGAGGTTATAGTTCAATAATGTAGTGTTCTGTGTAGTCTATCCTACTGTATAAAAATGAACGAAATTCATACATGCAACTCTTTCAAAACCAGTAAATCAAACTTGATTCAATTTGCATTGAAATGACTTAACAAGCATAGTCATTTAACTTCCACGCGTGCTAATATAAGCTCCATAACTATTTCTAACTAATAGACCCGACCTAAATACCAGAAGAAATCAGTTAGATCTCGCTATATGAAAACCGGATAGTGGTCTAGATATTTGGTTCATCAAGGGAATGTGTCGTGCAGTGTAAGGTCCGGATGCGTTTGTCCGGGCCGGACAAGACGAATGGTCCGGGATTCCTTTCATATCCTGTGGTCACTTGGGAAACGCGTGGGAACAACTGAGGTTTACTTTCATGCAACTAATAGAATAAAAGAGGTGCGGAGGGAGACAGAAAGCGGTTTCTAATTTTGTGGTATTGCCCATAGATTGAAGTCGAAATATATAGGTTTTAATATTTGGTTTGTTATTATATTTGAAGTGCAAATGTAAATAAATAAGCAAACGTGTAAAATTACGAAATATTCGTAAAGAAAAAGTTAGAAGATATATATTACATTAATATTCTTACTATTAATGTTATTTTAGAAAATATCTATAAATAAGTTGGGTGAAACTTTCAAAACGAAGGCAGATTATTTTTTATTGTTAATAAAATAAGTTTTCACCAATATTTAAACAGTGCTACTGTAATTATTAAATATTTTAAGTATGTTCAATCAATACTAAAATTAAAAAGTATAATTTAAAATTGTTTCTTTCATTAAAAAAAAACATGTATGGTATCTTAGAAACCTATTTATCATTGATTTTAAATCTAAATACTTCAGTTGTTAATATGAACAGACCCACCAAAATTTTTTATTATTTTTAATTATATTCTGACAAAATAACCATAAAATACACAAAGTAATCTATCTAACTAATCTTACTTAATTTATAATTATTGCACCCATATTTTTTACTAAACTAAAGAAAAAAACGAAGTAAAAAAAACATTGTCTACACCGACTTATCTTTTCAAATGGAACAGGAAAGAAATATCATCAAACAATATTTTAAAAAGAAAGAAGAATCTTAATTCGATGAGGGATAATAAAGTAAGTTTTTGTTCTCGAAAAAGTGTCTCATCTGTTGGGAATGTCCAACTAATTATCTATAATACTCGAAGAGTCCGCAAGGAACGTGACCCCATTCATTTTTTGTGTGACGTCACGTAACAAGCAATCAATCATCTGAAGCGCAAAAGACTCATCGGGCTTATTTTAAGAATACATAGGAAAAAAGTTATTAGATTTTGGTTTGTTTTATTTAGTTGTTAATGCCGCAAGGGAGAACAATTTATTTGGATTATATATTTGAGAAATATTAAATTGAGTTGTTTCAAGTTGTGTTTTTATGTGTAAGATGTGGACCCTGTAAAGCCAATGATTCAAATTTATGTATGTTTTTAGTTTTGCATAATTTTTAATGGATTTAAAAGAATGGATCGATAATATTTTTTTAAGTTACAACCAAATAAAAAAAACAAAAGAGCATAATTAAAACTTCTGCATAAAACCAATAGCATTTATATAAACTACACCAAACAGCATTTTATTATTTATTTTTATGTTTAATATAAAATGTAGAGTGAAACTATAGTTCAAAATTATTCAACATGGCTCCAAATGTTTTCTTGCTAGAAAATTTCCAAACTTACAACTCCAATGTCCAGAAATACAGCATAATTGCAATCTAAAAAAAAAGAGGCAATTTTTTATATTTTTTCTTGTTTGATCTTGATCTAAATACTTTAATTTTCTATCTTGTAAAATTAAATTTGTTATAATTATATATAATTATAAATAACCAATATACACAAAAGAAGTTAGTTTACTGCATTACTGATGAAAGGGTTAAAATGAAAAATATATGTCGACACATTAAAGAGAAATATTAAAAAATACCTATACGGAACGAACATTCTAGTAAATTATTCTATTAAAAATGCTCGAAGTTGAAATAGGCCATTGAATTATCAACACTCGAAAAGAATTGGTTGACTGTCGTAATTACCTAAATTCTTTTAATGGTTTTATCGATACACGAATCAATTGTAATTTATACGTTCGTTAGGAATTGATTTGTTTGCATCTATTTTGGGAATCAGTTGACCTGATTCAATCAAAAGATTTCCCTCGACTTATTTGTGGTAAAGTTTAGTCTGCAAAGTATATTTTATTAACGGATTTTATTTTATTCTTAGTTAACATTGGCACACATTTTTTTTTATTTCAATACCCTCTTTTATTTTCATTTAAGTTCGAACTTACATTAAAAAAAATTTAGCCTTTTATGAATTTATATATTTTTCAAATGTAGTTAATAATTTCAAAATATTTGTATTCAAACATAGTTTTATTTTATAAAAAAAATACTTTTTTATCATCAAATATTTTAGATTGTTTGATACAAAGTAACACATCAAGATTATTTTACTCCTACAATATAATGCCTTAAAACTTTTATTTTAAAGAATATTTTCATGAATAACTTAAACAAATAAATATACAACATTCTATGTCATATACTTGTTAACTATAGTTACAGAAAAAATTAAATCTGCCTTTTTTAAAAGAAGAACTTGTATTTGAAACGATAATCTACTTAACTTAAATAAATTTTTTAAAAAAATTAGGGTATATGCTATTTTTATTTTTTAAATTTCTTTAATGTGGAGTACATTCACTAGCATTATAACTAAAACTGAGAAAAAAAAACTAACCATCCAAACCGAAAAGAACAGTTATGTTTTTCTCAAAACTGTGCAATCTGATTTCTTCTAATTTATCGTTCATTCGAGGTGTTAATTCAATTTGCATCTGCAATTCGGGTAAGCCGAGGTGGAAATCTGATAGCATTTTAGTTAGGGAAATAAGCGAATTAGTTTCGCGGCCTTATCATTTTCAGCAAGCTACTATCCTTTCGATCGCTGGCTAGATAACGAGAGCTAATTATGCGTATTTGCTTACCATGAATCTTTCTACAACACATTGTTATCTTTGGAAAGTACTCAACTAGAGTTAATATGTTTAAGAGAGTTTAAAGTGGAGGAGAGCCATCGCAGGGAAACTTGAGTTTGAAAACTTTGATTGTAGTTTTATGTGTAATTTATCTTAATTCAATTTTTTGTATAGTTTTATGGTGAAACTTTAAAAATGAATAGAAGTTTGTTGTTTAGGACTTGTATTCGGGATTAGTGACGGAAAAATTGTAGTTTATATTTGTTTTCTGTAACTTATTTAAGCAAATATATTATGAAACTGCTTTTACATTCAACTGATTTCAGATAATACCAAACAATTAAAGAGTTATTTTTATGTAAATTCTTTTTATGAATTATGTACGTTAAATATTTAAACTGTGTTCATTACATCTAAAAATCCCTTTTTGATTTTCTCGTTAGAATGTGTATTAGCAAAAAATCTATAAACTTTAAATAAACTCACCTGATTTCATTAATACTATTTTTTCACATTAATGAACATTACTTATTTTTTTACAATGAAATACAAAAAATATCGTAAAAACAAGTATAACCATTTCGTATATATATTTTTAAATATGTTTAAACAATCATCCGCCATAACATTGCATTTAGAAGGCAGGTTAGAAATTTACCTCGACGTTTACATGCCATTGAAATTATTAGTCCTGATTCAGTTAAAGATTTTTAATAAAATCCTATCAATAGCCAACTTATCCAGAAATCTCTAAACTAAATCCCAAAGAAACTTTCTTAACTTATAAAGCAGCTGTCTAGTATATCTTTCTTCTTGGCTACAGAATAAACAAAATATGCTTAAACAATCCACCTTCGCAACATTGCTTTCAAAGGCAGTTCAGAAATTAACCTCGACATTCACGCATGGCAAGGAAATTATTAGATCCCGATTGATTTAAAGATTTTTAATCAAGTAGTCAGCAACCCTTAAACTAAATCCGAAATAAGTTTTCTTTACTTATGAAGCAACTGTCTAGTATATCTTTCTTCTCGAATAAAAAGCGTATTGAGAGATTAATCGTATCCCGGCAAGTTCGGAGAATATACAAATCCCCTCTACCCCACTGTTCAGCGGCCCATCTCCTCTGACAGATCACCTTTCTGAGTCAAATGGATGAAGCAGCCCACTGCAGGAATTTGCATTGAAATTTCGGAATCTATCATCGAATCGATACAGGAAATAGTAAAAGCGTTACATGAAAAGAAAGAGAGAAAAATCAAATAATTTCAGCCCTAATAAACTTCGGATAAAATACTTTTTGATCAGTTTTCATTTTCTTTGCTCTCTTTTTTTTTCGCCCTGCTTTAATTTCCCCCACCATCTGATGTGCAGTTTTTTCTGTGTTATTTTTTGTGTGAGATAGAGTTGGATTTCATGTTCGATTGTATTAGGGGTTTTCTATTGGGTTGGTCTTTTTTGTGTGTGCTGGAAAAGATAAGCGAAATGTGTTCGGAGATATTGAATTGCTAGAAGTGTAGTGTATAGATCTTTGGGGTTTTAAAATGTATGACTCTTTTTCTATTTATAACTTTGCGAATTAGAAATTATAACATTGTAAAAATATAATGTTACACACATTAAATATTTAACTTCTATAGTACTTAAAAAAAGGAATATAACAAAATATTTTGCACAAAGGTTTGCAAATTTTTGAAACTGGTTCAACTAATTTTCTGAAAAGTTGTTGTATTTTTGCCATCAAGTTTGGGCGAAGAGTCGAATATTTTTCAATTAGAATTATGTTTATAGGTTATTTAATTTGATTTATAGATTTATTAAAAAACATAATGTGATAAACTGTTTAATCGTATGATAAAAGTTAATGAAAACCCTGATTATGGAAATGATAATATTTGTTTACTACTCAAACATAAAATAAAGCTCAAAACCAAAAATGTTTGTAAAAAAGGAATACATTTTAAGTCTATAGCGAAATAAATCATACTTGATAAATTGATTATTTTTTTCCAAGCTTAAATCATTCACTAACAGTTATTTTTGATTTTTTTTAATTGTAATATCTGATCATGTATTATACGTAATAGTATTTTTAGTCATTAATTAACATTTTAACTATCTGTTTATGTCTTATTTTAATACAATATAAATTTTAATCTGCATTCTAATATTATATAATTAGAAGAAAATAAATGGAATTCATTCAGTTAATGTTGTAAAAACATAGTTAGCAAAGAAACTAATACATTCTACGCCATCACATTTTTAATGAAAGGGGAAAGATAAAATACGTTTAAAGAGACCCATCTAATTAATTATATGCGCGTTCCACATTATGAACAAATGTAATTAAATGTCATTAAAAATTCCTCTGATATTTCTTCTGATAATTCGGCCGTCCCGATACTTCGGACGTCTTTGAAATTCATCTATGAATGATGGTTAATTGATTACGCTCCCATTGAGAAGAAATCTTTTACTTTTGAGCAAATAAAATCGCGTATCGAAAATATTTTCCACCGGCATTCATCATTATTGGCATTTCTATAATGACAGCGAAAGAACATTGAAGCCTGGTTATTAGTGTATGGCGACCAAATCATTTATCTCTGGCTCGGTCCCTATCCTATGTGATTTTTCTTCGCATCAAGTGACACGCAAACAATGGACTCTGGGCTGTCCTCCCCCCCTGAAAAGCAATACTCTCATTTCTCAAAGGTGTTTCAAGATGCCAAACAGAACATTACTTAACTCCATAGCTTAAAAAGCATTTTTAATTAAATAATAGAACATTAAAAAATGAAATTTACTTGCCAACACCAGGACTTTGTCTGCTGCTCAATTAAGCAATTTAATTTGTCGTATTTACTCGTATTTGTTCATACCTGACAATACATTTTTGTTTTAAAAATTGGTTATTAGACAGAACTCACAGATTTCAGAACTTTAAAAAAATGAAATTTGCATTAATACGCCAAGACTTACTATTATGCTCATGAAGGCTTTATATTTTGTCGTATTTATTTTTCCTACCTAAATAATATATACATAAATTTTCATTTTTAAAATTGGTTATTAGATGGAACTCGACAGAGTTCAAACTCAACCAAGTTATACCAATTCCTGATCTTCTTTGTGTAATATTAGTAACTATTCGTTCTATATTTCATAGACATTTTGTACTTTTTCTAATATTGAATGTATTAATTTTTAATTTGCATTTGGATTAACATATGCATTCTCCTTAAACATATCCCATATTAAAATCAAACGAATATTAATTTCCAAGAAAAAACCTTACTATCAGTAGATTTACAATTTTGTCACTCAAAATCAATTAAAATTCAGTTGAAATTTGATTGGTACAACGTAGTTGTTTTCGACTTGGTTTATTTTTAATTAGCTGAAACGTTTTTCTAGGAAAATGCGAGATTTTACCACCTACGTTTACCGGCATTCTATACTTGATATTCAAAAGATATTTTCATCGCTTATAAAACAGGGAATAAATTTGTTATTGTTATCGACGATTTTTAGAAGCATTAAAATTAAAGCTATATACTTAAAAATAATAGTTGTCAGCTTTAAAAATAAATACATTTTGTAAGTATTTCTTTTTGAACGAAATTATTTATCAAAGTTTCAAAAGTAATAACTTTTACTACAAAAAAAAGTTTATTACAATTTTAAAACGTCTTTTATTTTGTTTTCTTATTTTTTTTTATTTGCATTGGTATTTTATTTACTTTATTAAAAATAATATTTTTTATATTTATAAAATGTTTTGCAATAAAACAACTTTACACTTAGAATAGTACCTAAAGAGTCAAGTCATTTAAAACTCCCTAAAACATGTAATACACAACACTGCTTGTTTTATATCAATCAAATATTTCGAATTTTGTAGAATTTTTCTCTAATTTTAACTCCAATTCAAAATATGTGAACGGCCCCTTAATCAAAGAAATAACGAAATGTAAAAAGCCTCTACTAGATGGCGCGACTGTACGCAGAGAAACCAAAACTTTGAAAGTGAGAGAAATTCTAGTTTTCGGAGAAGTAAAAACATAACATTTCTCCAACGATCTAAAAGCTTTAAATAGAAGTATTTTACAAGCCTGTCTATAACCAACAGAACTGCTACATTACTAATATCAAGATAATGTGTAGTGATATTCTAAATGGTTTTAGATAAGTTTATAAGAGTTTATATAAAGAAAGTGAAACCTCTCTCCTTTTCACTAATTTCAATACCGCTACTTTTGGCAAAATCTGGATAAACGAGCAGCTATAAATTTTGATTATTAAGAAATTACATTGGAAGTCCAAACGTAATTGTTAATGATTAAATATTTTAAAAAGATCGAAATTATTTTTGTTAAAACATTTAAATCATTCACTATAATCAAAATAAAATCAGTTGGGCAATATCCTTTTATTTGAAATGTTAGGTTGCAATGCTCATCATCTAAGCAGTTTTTAGAATATGAAGCATTTTAAGTTTTTTTTAAACAAATATATTTTTTCCGTCATTACAGCTTAATCCTTGCTATTCTTAAATAGCTTCCACTATTTTATTTAGTTTATGATATATTTTTTTTTAATTAAGTCCAGATTAGAATAAATGAACCATTGTCGCTGTTTATTCAAGGAATGAATATATTTTCCTAGAGATTCAGGCAAGGATGGAAATACTTTAATTCTGAAAGAACTGGCTTTTTTTAAACAACACTGAAGTTTTTGCAAATTTCCAAATGTAAAGTTGTGTCTAGATAAGCATTTTTCAATGAGTCGAGAATCTTCTGAGATGACTCTTTCTCAAAAGTACTTTTGGTCTATATAAGTATATAGGGTTGCTTTTAAATCACGCTCTCATTACGATTAACAACATATTCATTGATTTAAAATGTAAATATATAACAAAACTTTGTTTTGAATTTTCTTGCAACTTTCATCCACAATTATAACTGTGTTGCAAATATAAATGGTTAAAGTTATCTCATTCTTATCGTCGACCGTTTTAATAACAGTGTCTATATTGGACTGGTGCATGTTAAATCTGTTGTGATCCATAAATCCAACGTCGTGTAAAATGTCGCTGCAATGTTGCGTAGTTCGTCCGATTGTTCACAGTGCATCAATTAAAGTTTACACACGCGGCAGGAAAATAATCGTATTTGCTGTTTTATCAACGAAAGGGCAATTTTTTTTCCTCACACAATCATGCCAAAGAATCAATTTTATTTTCCAATCCACCCCTTGCTGTCACCACACGCGATCCGATCCATCAGTATCTCTGATTAAATTTTTCCCGCATTATAACCCCAAGAACAAAAAAAGATGAACGATTCCCCCTCACCCCCCTCCTCGTCTTGTTGAGCTATCAGTCTCACCTACTGATTCTGAGAAATCTGATCAAAATTGGGGCTCTGCATACATATGTATAGATATGTATGGGAGGAGCTTGCATGATTCTTTCCTAAGAGAATGCCACGACTTGATGGATGGCAAGGCCGCACATTTTCAATACATGCATCCCTTCTTCATGCAGCTACTGCATGGGCCGCCTTAACATGAACGCTAATGGTGTGACAGAATTGCAAGGCCGTTACACTTTTAACAGTTCCAGTTGTTACTGATAGGTCCACAGTTGAAATGTTAACTTAATTGGAGTTTTTAGCACACTTAAAAACTCATAATTCAATAAATAAAATTGAATTTTTATTCCTAAAATAACGGTAAATCAAAAATAAAGTTTAACTGGTTAAAACTAGTTTTTAGATGACAAATATTTGCCTATTACACTTAAGAAAAATGTTACACTAAAGAATTACACTTTAAAAAATATGTTTTAGGGATTGCTAATAACTAATTTTAATTCAAACTGTTTTTTTAATATATTCATAGTATTACCTACTACAGAGGAAAAAATAAAACTGCCTCTTTTTCATTAGTTGAATCGAAGTCAATTTCAGCCAAACTGTTAGAGGTATAGGAAATCTAAAACCATATTCGTGTTCTGAATCAAAAACTACAATTGAAACACTCATTAAATTTAATAAAACTTTCAAAACAATTTTCTTGAATTAAATTATTTTCAAGCACCTCGAAGCTAATATTTTTGTAGTGTAATATTCACGTTCGCCCCACCATGCATGCCACATCCTTTCAAAACTTGATGTTTCTCCTCTGTGCTTTTTTAACTGTTGCATAGTGTTATCAGACTTGCCTTGACCTTACGTATGGGATTATTTTAGTCCTACTGCTTTTTCCGTCGCACCAAAACTAATATATATTCTTTTAGAGAGCATTTTTTTTCAACAAAATTCATTACAATAATAGTGTCATCCGTTTTTTTTCTCTGACATTTTTGATACTTTAAAATCGTTAACCAATTGATAAGAAAGTATGGCGTTTTAAATAACTATATATTACTATATTACTGCTTACCCCACTACAACGATTGACAAGTAAATTTGAAATGCAAAAATGAGATTTCTGCTTAAGTTTATCTAAATAAACCATATCTAGGGCAATTGAAGACCTTAGTCCTGGGGAGTTTATGTAAGGGCAAATTAAGTTCAATGAAAAAGAAATTTAAAAATTTTAAAGTGAGCGGAAATGAAGGTGTAAATAGCATTCCCGAATTTACCATTGATAGGTTACTACTGTCGACGACTAAAAAAGTTTCAGTTCAGTGTTTTTTCAAACCAACCCAAGGACTACTTTATGTAATATCATGAATAGCGAACTTTGCATTGAATAATAGCGTTTAGACGGGGTGGGGATTTTTCTTGGTGTTATCATTTCGACTGGAGGCTGCACGTTGAGGAACTTAGCAGAGCCATCGGCCTCCAAGTGACACTTATAGGTCGGCTGAAAAGGATTGCTTTTTCATAAATGGGGGAAATGCCCTGTTATAAGTAAGTAATTGCTCGAGGTCTGGAGAGTTTACTTGTATTCTGGAGAAGAAAGCCTAACAATCACATTTAAATATAAGAAAGATAAGTCTAAAATAAATTTCAAGGAAATTCGAAAAATTTTGTCTTAAAAAAAGGCAGCTTAGTGGATTTTTTTAACGTTAGTGTTGAAAAATATGAAAAAAGGCGCCAATAAGTGTTGCTATTGATGCATACTATAATTTGTTAGAATTATTCATTTAATCTTATCCAAAACATAAAAAATAGCTTGCTATTTTTAAATAATAATGCTTCTAAGTCAATGTATGTAAATACATTTTTATGTTAGAATATATTATTATATTACATACTCCAACTACTCAACGCAACAGCCTGATAGTAGGCCAAGGTCTGCCGTGCCCATTTCAGCTTACTTGAACACGGGGTTTGGGGTGCTAGTTGTATGTCATGGGATTTGGGTGTTAGGTGGTCAACCTCACGCGGAACCCCAAACGTTTAGTTCCCTATCCTATATGCTTGGTTCTTCCATACTACAAAACTCTAAATCAACATCACATCAGTCAAAAGAGAAATTAGGGTTATGGAATCAAATTTTTTTTGTGTTATTTTACACATGAGCTTTACTAAAGATAAATGTGCTGTTTTAATGTTTAATAATGTAAACATAATAATTCCAAGAAATACAATTATACAAATAATTTATACAAAAAAGGATTGAGCAGTAAATGATTATTCGTTTTTCCACCAGTCATATTTTTAAATTTACAATACAAATGAGCAATTTTCAATCTTATAGTTTTCACACAGTAAAATCTAATTTGCATCCAATTTGCAATTGTTATGGGAATAATCTTAATCTGAAATGTAATGCTAATAACATGCAGTGAATGATAGTTAATTAAAAAAAAAAACACCTGAAAATTGTTGCTTTAATTTGTAGTCCAATAGCATAGAGAAATTTAATACATACTTTTTAATCTCCACCTAAACTAATTTCAGTCCACCATTGCCTTCATTCAATATACCATTGCCTTCATTAAATTAAATTTTTCAAATCAAATTTAGGAAATATCTTACTGAAATTGCTAACAAAAGACTTTCTAAAAACTATTAATTTTTTCCTGCATATATAAACAAAAAAATATGTCATTGAAAAATAAAGCTCCTAATTTGAATAGTCAATTACGTAACTAAGTTATTGTTCATATTTAAATTCACAATATTTTAATTACTTCTTATTCAATACAATAATTTTGTTCATCTATTAAGTTTTTTAATTATTATTTTGCTGAAAGCAATTAGTTTTAAATAAAAAAAAATTCATTCCGTTGAACAGCTATGTTTATTCATAACCTTCAATAATTATTACGTAATTATCTTACGCATAATGATCGCCGAAAGGCATTATTCAGACAACTACGCATGCGTGTAATCCTAAAATTTTTTCTTCAATACCTAATAGGTTGCATGAGTTGACGTGTCGTAAATAAGTGTATTTAAATTTAAAAAAAACGATTAAAAAAAATTCTCAACATTATTTTTGACTTTTAGCACATAGATTAAAGAAATTAAATGTGATGTGTAATAACGTATATTTCTTAGCGCGAATTTTTACGTAGCACTGCTAAGTTCAATTAGCTTTAAAAAGATACATTATCCGACTAAAAATTAAAAAAAATTTAAACCATGGAATTTATTAATACAATTTGTTCATTGTTTTCTACTATGAAGTTGATATTGTTTAAAACTGCTTTTTTTATAAAGATTTTTAATCAACTTTATTTTATTAATGCATAAAAAATCTCCATGCAAATCTTTATAAATGTATATTTATGTTATGGTTAAAAAATTAAAAACAAATCACTTGGAACTAACGCATACTGTTTTTTAATGTATTTTAATGTATTTTTAATATAATATATTGTATTATAAATTTTAAGGATGAATTTCAAAGACAAAAAGAATAAATGATGTTTTTTAATAGTTTTTTTTTGTTAAAAATGTATTTAAATCTCGAAACTTATATTTAGACTAAGGTTTTTAAAATCCTTTATTTTGCGAATTCTGAAATTTTTTTATTTCTGTATTAGAAAAAAATGACACAATAAAAACATTGACTTTTACTGCAATTAACATCAACTTGACAATATTTTTTTATCGGATCATCAAACAGATAGTATAAGCTTAATCCAGCATAAATGTTCTTTAAAAAATTGTGAAGACATGATTCACCAATGAGGGACAAAAAAGTTTTCTAAACAATCCGAGACCCCAACCCGAAGGCTTTCTTTTTTTCAACGGAATCATTAAAGACAGAAAGACTTCCAGAGAAAGATCAAAACTTATCTAAAGGCAGAAGAGAAATAAAAGAAATAGGAAAAAAATCTTAACAACAGGAAACAGTTTGGAAAAGGGGATGGTAGGGTGAAGGGGAGGTTAATGATTTAAAGGAAGAGCAAGAAAAAAAATACGATACGAAACATGCTCCAGATATACTATCACAAGACAAATTTTAGGGGGAAGTTTCTATGTGGAATTCTTTAAGCACCAAAATTCATTGCTAATCAAATAATTTGATTATTTCCTTGTTTATCATAATCTTTAAGGGAGATAGATGGTAAGGTTGTATTTAAAATCTTATTATGAAGTAGTATAAATTAAAGTTTTGTAATATATTAGAGCTAATCTTTCAAAAACAAAAAGACAACTATACTAGAACATTCTTGATGACACTTTTAACTACAGCATCTTCACGATGTACAAGTGAAGTTCGGAAGCCTAGACATTTTTTGTGCCGTAAATGCTTGATAAAAATAACAATTTAACTTATTCTTTAAAGATGTTATAAATACATGAAATCGATCAACAAATATATTACAAATAAACTAAGTAAAAAACTTATATTTAATTTATGTGTTTTAAAAAATTTATTTGCATTGCGAAATAAATTTCTACAGTTCAAAATATTTTTTAATGTTTATTAAAACTACCAATAAATATAAAATTGTAACAAACTTCTTGTAAATCATTATATATATTTTTTAAATTAAAAATACCGTATTTACGGCAAAACTATTCTACAAAATTACACAGTGAAATGTTACAGCAAAAGTTGTAACTTTCGTCCTACAGTTGGGAAAAATAACTTTCTTACTTTATGGTTCCAAAATCCGAATCTTTATCACTTCTACTCTCACCCGGTAAGCGAAAGTAGCCACCTACTCATGCATTTTAATTTCAAGAAGTTATAAGGACACCAAAAAACCACCCTCCCTACAACTTCATAAAATCTTGTTATATATTAAACAAGATAAAATGTCAGCGGGAGACAAGTTTTTCATTCGCGAGAAGCCTTAAAATAAACAAATAAATAAACTCCCCCGCCACGGTTACTGAAACGGTTTAAAGTGTCAAGAGAACAGCAGTTGATTTTCATTTGCTTTTAGTACTGTCCCCACAATGCCCGCTCTGAATAGAAAGGGGGTAAATTCCATTCGTTTTACCTGACCCGAGTTATCTCGTCATTGTATCTACCTATTGCTACAACCCCCTCGGGGGTCGTGTAACTCGGAAATGAAAGCATTAGCAAAATAATTAATGAGACAAAAGCAATTTTTCTGAAAGTTTTTCCCGTTTTAACCTGGCTAGTTAAGACGCGGGGAGAACGAATGGTATTCAAGTTGAATAAATAAAAGCTCTGTCACCTCCGTGCTATCTGGCAACAATGGCTCAGCTTGTAATGACCGTGTTTTCAGCTTGTTTAAAAGTATGCTCGCTTAATATAAATGCGGGGTTTCGTTAACATTGTCTAAAGGCTCGTGGCAATCAAAACACTATCAATTTGGGAGAAAAAGGATGCAACGAAGCAAATAAAAACCATTTGAAAAACTAAACTATCATAATTCATTTTAATACAAAATGTTACAAAATGAAACACATTTATAGTGTATATTTAAATAGGTCTAGCGTAAAGAATAATAATTATTATAAAAGTTAAAAATTATGTCCTTTACTACTCAAATACATGCATCTCTACTACACTTAATGCATACAAATTATAGCTTACACGAACAAAGCATATCATTCTTTTAAAACTTTGTTTACGATATCCATATTTTAGCTCTTCTGCTGGCTAATACTATGAATGCATTTTAATTAGCTATAATTTTAAGTAATGAATATTAAAATACATTTACTTGGCTAAATTAATGATAATGCAAGTAATATTTCAAAAATTAGACATTATAAGGAAAATCTAATTGAAAATATTCCAGCATGTTTAAACCACACGGGTTAAACATAAAATGCAGACAATAAAAGCATAAACCATTGTCCATAATTTAAACATAATTAAAGAGAAGTTTGTGCAACCCCTTTATTATTTTTCTGCTAATAATACATATTTCGCATTATCATAAAGATACATTTATAACGAAAAATTGAAAAAAAATCTCATTATATAAATAATGCTTACACACGGTAATTTCTTCAAAATTATGCATGCCCCAGTCTCAATGTTATTATTACCGGACAGGCAACTTTGCATGCTTGCTAATCAGTTACGCTTGTCCTGCAAAACATTTTAAGATAAATGTGTTTTTTCCTATTCTCGAGCAATCTGTTGCCTAGTATTCCTTTTTGTTGCCGTAGCAACAATGTGTTATTACAAAGTCGATTAACCCAACCCGGAATGCCTTTACTCGCACTTAGAGCAACCGTAAATAAAACGTCGAATCAATTTTGAAGCCGGGAATCGTGCGCTAATTATACCCTGAAATCAACTCACACTTTCAATAAGCCGGCATTCACCACAAAGGAGATAAAATAGGGCCAAAGTGATTAATTAAAAAGAAATATATGATGAAAAGATAGCCTCCGAAAGCTAACTATCTGCAACACCAATAATTACGAGGGTGATAAAGGGTCTTAAAATAATTATTTTAGTTTTTAGTCTTGTTTTTCAGATTTTTTCTTTTCATTATTCGTATTATTATTCCGCAGTTTTGAACTGAGTAGGAAAGGGTTTTTCCTACGGGAATAGTCCTGTGTAATTTACTGCTATAACGGTAAAAGGTGATACTTCCTGATTTTCATTGAATTTTAATTGCAGCCTTTAGTTTAAAATTTTTTAGTTCACCAAATTTTCATGGGTCATTTTTCTACATAACTAGGTAACCTAATATTTTTGTGGGAAGGGGCATAAAATCACAAACTAATAAATGTGCTATGCAATAACTTTATTTTCATTGGCTAGTTATTTACGACGACTTTAACGGGGAAATATTTTTGTAACTGTAATAAAATATCTGTATAATAAAACTTTTTCCCCAACAGACTCATTAGGAACTTTTCATATATCAAATTTCGCTGTCACGAACACATAATAAATAATAAGATTTCAATGATAATAAAAATCTAGATTTATTTTTTGCATATTGTAAAATGGCATGCTTAGGCATTTGTTTATTAAACGTTATTATAATTTTTGTGTCTTTTAAAATTCTAAACTTAAAAGTAAGAATTGCAGTTTTGGTTTAAAAGATACATAGATTTGTTCAATAGTTAAAGAAATAGGTTCAATAGCTTATTAAGAAATTTTCCAAGTTTAATATTTTTGAACTTTTTAATTAAATTGTTAAACGTAACAGGGGCACTTGTCCACATAATAATTTCTATACGCACTTCTTTTATAAAAATATGGAGAGAAAAGGGGAAATTTCCCAATGGAATCGAATCCCTTTTTAAATTTGGTTTTTCAATCATTCAAGCAAAATGTTTAAATATATATTCACCCACGTATATTTGGTTTTGTTTTCTATCATAACTGATCTTTTAGATTAATATGTCTACGTTTAAATATATGGATAGTAAAGAACAAAACACTGTTGAGATGCAAACCATACAAAGCGTGAACCAACATGTTTGCCGCTACTAAAAATACTAAATTGCTAAAGAACATCATATTTTTCCGTGTCCGTGATGTTCACAGTGGCATATTTGTCTCGTGAATTTGGCGTTTTATTATTCCAAAATCTCGAAAAATCCTTGCTGCTCTGGAAAAGTTGTTCCCCGTTCTGAAAGTGGTGTTGACAAAGCTCTTAAATTCCCGGACGACACCTATTTTGTATGCTATGATAGTGCAACAGACATTTCCCTTTGATATTGAGTTTAACTTTGATTTTTGTGTCTATTTTTACTTGCTTACCTCGTATGTATTCTGTTTAAGGGACTATTTTTATGTTGCTTGTGCCATGACGTCCGCTTTTTGAAAATGAATTGTTGGTTTGTTTTGAATTTTATTTAGTAAAATACTAAATAGATTTTTTTTTTATTTTATGTGTTGTTCAATCTCAACTAAAATATAAAAGTATCGGTATTTCGAATCATCGCCAGATAGTAATGAAAAGAAATATATGTTACGAAACTCTTTACAACTTTACGTAAGAGGGCATTGTAAACCGCTTGTATTTTAACTAGTGATTTAAAAAAATAGTGTAGCTCTTGTCTGTTTTTTGCATTAAATAGAAATTTCTATAAAATTATTACGTTAGAAAAATTATTAAATATTAACCCCTGGTTTATTAAGTCCAAATTTCTCCAGCCACTCAGTTTTGTTTTAAATTACAATAGTTTGTGAAAGAAGCTGAAAAAAAAGTTATATTAATTAACAACATTTAAAAAAATCAGTCAGGTGGCATTGCATATAAAATATTTTTATATAATTCATACAAATAACATTTCTAATAATTTATACATTTTAATAAATTTCTAATGAACATAATTTACAAATTCATAAAAAAAAAATGTTTCTCTGCAAAACACAGTTAAATGAGACAAACATAACGATGAAAAAATTTTAATCATTCAGTAAAACGTCGGTATCTTTAATGTCGTAACGAGTGTTGGAATAAATTGACTGAAGAGACTCCAAGCAAAACAAAGAAACACAATTTACAAAAATCATCTTCAAGTTTCCTTTCTTTTAAAAATAAAATCTCACGTTTTCTTCAGCATTGATCACGGGACGATTGTCGTCAGCATTTTCCCTTTTGTGCCTTGGAACCATTATTATTCTTTCGGTAGTTTATACACAGTGCTACATTCTTTTAGACAACCATTTCAAGGAAAAAGATATGAAGAACAAGGTGCGTGAAGGGGTGGAGTTAAAATTAAGCAAAAAGATAAAAAAAAAACCTAAGAAAGAATATGAATATAATAAAAATCTAAAAACGAGCAAACACATCTTCAACTAATGAGATCAAAAACAGAAAGTATATTTTTGCTTTCTTTAATTAGAATCTTCACATTCTTGCATTCGTCATTTCTAAAATGCGCTCTGTTCCAGGCCATAAAAAATGAAAGAGTGGAACAATGTTTTTATTGTGTTTTAGTTGAATCCCATAGAGGCCCAGAACTAAATCGAACAATGTTTTATCTGTTGATGTTTTGTAAATATGTTACATATTTATCAAGTATTATTATGTCCACTGAGGAATTGTTTTTTATCAAATGTAAATATCTGGAAATAAAAACTGTTATTTAGCAACGTGATCTGTTTATTTGGTAACACTAGTAAGTCCTTGAAGAATAAATATGAACGAGTGGATATTTGTTTTATTCACAATGCAAAGTTCATTGCTTTTTTAATGAAACTGTCAAAAAATTCTAATATATTTACTACACAAACAATACTTCTACTTGTTTTCAGTTTTTATAATTGGTAAAAAATATTTAAAAAATAACTTCTCTGACTTTTTACCTTTTCTGATTATCTTGTTCTGAAAGAAATTTAACTATTCCAGTATTAGTAATGTTTAAGATCTTAAAACATTTATGATATAAAACAGACTAGTTTTTAGTTCCTGGTTCATTAACATACACATCTAGTTAGACTTTTGTAGTAATGGATTAACCTGAATTCTTAACTTTTTATCAAATAATTTGATATTTACTTTTTATGCTCCACATTAAGGTTTTCCCAAAATTTCATTTTATATGAACAAAAGTAACCTATATTCAATTTATGAGGTTTTTTTTAATCTCATTTAATTACTAAGAATTCGATTTAAAAGTTTGAAAAAATTCCAGTATTTCATTTCCATCCCAAAAGAAGATCAACATTAATTAAAATTTTATTTCCCTAAAAGATAACTGTTTTCCGTAATTAGTTTTTTGTTTTAATCATATCCAAAAAGAAAATTCGAAATACCTGGAAGACCCAAAAAAATGACTCTTATTTGAATGGAATAAGGCACTCGAAGACACCTCCTCCAGAAAAATAAGAAAAATCATCGAATGCGATATTAGGAATCCAATTAGAAAACTAAATATGTCCTGTTTTCTTTCAAAAAGTTTCATTACATTTCGATGAATTTAAAATGAAGCAAAACCGACTGGAGAGCTCATAAGAAATCTTCCGCAAGCAGAAGAAGCAACAGTCTTTTCCTGGAAGAGAATTGTTAATACGATTAATTATTGAAACAGTTAGGGCTGATAAAGATCTTACGTAAAGCACACCATGCATAATAGAAGAAAGCAACAGAGTTCTGCTGGGGAGAAGAGGAAAAAAAGCCGCTAGCGCTGATCTTTTTCTCTTTTGCAGCATCGAAATTCAATTTTGTGCCGAAATGAAAAGCAACAAATGAATACGTTCACTGAGTGTAAATTAATAAAATATGAAACTCGTTTCGACTGTTGCTTAATTATGCTAATACGTAATTACTTTGATGTCAAATAAAGTAATTCCAGGTTTCTACTCCCGAAGCTTGACAACCTTATTTGTCATTTTACTAATTAGACCAAAGCCACATGTTTTGCTTCTGGAACATGACTTTCATTATTCGTTCTGACTTATCTCCGCTGGTTTTTATGCGCAAATAATTAAATATCTTTAAGATTTTACATGTACAGATAAAGGCATAAAATTAGTATATTTAGAATATGTAAATCAATTGTAATTAAAAACATCGAAGCAAATAAACTCTTATTTAAGAAAATTATTTTTAAATATATAAGAGAAAATACATATTGACATCCAGTTAACATCTAAACTATTGCAATCAGCAAAATTTAATGTGCTCTAAATTTGTAGCTCTATTTCAGAAATATATACACATTCTAACTACCTTTAAAATCAAAGTTTAGGTTTAAAATAATGTCTCCAGAGAATATTATTTTATTAATCAATATATTTGAACGAATTTTTACCAAGCAAAATTTCTAGGTTTAAAATGTGATTTTTAATTAATTTATAAGGCTTATACTAACAACAATTTATAAAAATATCCGATTTTCCCAGCACTTTTATTTTGGTTTTTTGTTATTCTTAGCAACTTATTATCGTTCGTCAAATCAAATCTGCATTATTTGCTTATCAAGAATAAAATTGTTCTTTTAAAATTCCACGTAAAACTTTAACCGATAAAGCTTTTTCTTGGCTCGATCTCGATATTTTATTAATCCAAGAAGTACTTCGCCAATTGAAAAGCACAACCGCTGCGCTCTTGTTAAATACCAATTTCTGGAGTAGGGCTTAGGCGAGAGCGCGATAAATAGCCAAAAATAAGAGAACTTGGAATTACTCTTAATTCCTTAAGACTGTAGATGGCCACAGCCTTCCCCGTTCCTACTTCAATTAACACCTTTACTTAGATCCTTCTGCACGAAAGACCTGATAATGAACTTTCTTAAGACACTAAAGGGATGAAAGCACCGATAAAACTTTGCAGACCTATTCTCGTAACAGAAGCTAGTCACGAAGAAGACTTTGGTCTCTGAGGTAAATCTTCAGGATTAGATAGGTTTTCACCCCCTGTCAGATTCGCCACACACGAAGCGCGAACCTTAAAGAAGCATTGGATTTTGAAAAGTAATCCCCTTTTACACCTTGTATGACCCTTAAGTAGGGCAGTCTGCTCGTTTGACGGAGGATATTCCAATTGAAGTGTGCATTTGAAAGTGGTGATGAAGTTTGGGAATGGGTTTGCACTACTTTTAATTCGACCTAATTTAAGTGTTTTTGAAGCAACTTCTCAAGTACTATTTGCCTTGGACAAGTTTGAAACGAAGCTGAACTACTCTCATTTCTACACCGCATTTGCTTTTCTTTTGGGGGGGATAATTTATTAAATTCTAATCGGTAGATAAATATATTTGTCATGTATTGAACTATTTTAATAACGTAGTTTTCTGAACAGATTTATTGTTTTAGTCAACCATGTGCATTTTCAACATACATGAATTATATTATACTTTGCATTTTAACAGATTTTTTTTTATATTATCTTAATGTTACTGTTATTTAATAGAAGTTTCAAACAATCAATGAAAAACTGCTATATTTTCTCATATTAGTAATTAGTATTTTACATTCTAGAAGAATATGTATATTGTCTAGAATATTTTATTTTCATCAGGTATCAAGAAACTAATAATGTTTTCTATAAAATTCCAATTATTGTCTGTCAAAATTTTGAAATTATTAATTATTGATTCGTTCTATATTAATATATAATTATTGATAAATATTTCTTACTACAAAATATGCTTGTCAATTAAAACTAAAATTAAAGCTATAAGCTTCAGTTATAAACTCTTATAAAACATAAATTTTACTAAAAACAGCGTAAGACGTAAAAAAAATGTCAAATAAACTACTTTCAAAATTGAACAGGAAAAAAGAAATAAGAAAATTAAATAAAAGTCTAAACCAAGTACATTAATGTTATCGATCACACCCTTGTAAGTATATTGGCATAAATCTCCAATTCTTATTCAATTAAAAATCTCAATGGAAAATAATTGACTCCGAAAAATTATGACATCAGTATTTTGTATAAAAATATAACGTATTTTTTGTCCATTATCTAAAACATTAATACCTATTACACGGGATTTAGGAAGGTAATAGAAACCTAAAACGGTCGATGGACATCATTTAGAAAGCTATTTTCATCCAAATAATTATTCTTCCATAATGAAAAAACAGCTTCCTATCTAAAGATATTTTTATAAAGAAACAAAAAAGATGAAAGAAAAAAATGTGTAATGTATACTCTCGCAGTGATAACGTGAGCTGTCCTGATTTTCTAAAATTAGATTACATTAAGTGGCAAGAATACTCAGCTCTAATAAACTCGTGACAGTTCTTGCCAATGTTCATTAAGAATCCGCTAAATAAAATAGGGATGTACTTATTACATTATTATAATAACACTCCAAAAAAAAATCTTTTTGACAACATACAAAAACCTTTCTTAAGCAAAAAAAAAATTATCCCTCTGACGGCGCCTTATCTAAGGATGTGCGATAATTTTAATTTTCTTCTGCGAGCCTATCTTGAAACTCTTCTGCTTTAACTTGATCAGTGTCGGTTTCCAAGTGAAGAGCTCGACACAGAAAAAAATGAATTAGCGAGATTATTTCTGTTTAATGACAAATCTTGCATTTTAGAAATGGCTTCACGCGTATTAATACGCAATGATTAGCTTTTTATGCTTCCCCCTGCTTTTTATAGCATTTGAAGTGGTGCCACATTAAGGGCCTTTATCGGAAAGTTTTTCTTTCGCATGACTTGTCAAGACTTTTTAGCCAAAAGTTAACACTAAGTAATAATTTGTTTAAGCTCTGAAAGTGGTTTTAATCTGAATGTGGATACTTTGTAGTTTTTTATACAGCATGTGTTTAGTGTGGGCCGTTGTTAATGATCAAACTAGAAAAACAGATTTCTTATTACACATTAAGTTTTACACTCATTGGGAAGTGTTTGCCACGCTCAATAAAATATAATTTTTATAAAGCAATTTAATAAACGTTTTCGGATGCATTTAAAAGGATGTGAAATACGTATATACTTATTCCAAATATATTTTTTATAGTTATTTTGTGCGTTATGAAACGATATAATCAGAAAAACATTTTAAAACCATTTTTTAATGTGTTAGTTATTCATGTTTAGTTCTAAATTTATAATTAAAGATTAGTATTGTTTGCAAAATTATTAAATGTTATTATATCAATTAGTTAATTTTTCAAAGAATGAGGTAAATTTTGACAATTTTAATATAGAATGATGAAATTTGTTTTAGTAGATCAAATATTTTCAATACTTATGTATATCCACTTTTATTTTAGGTAAGTTTTCGCCACTCTTTCCATTTCCCGTAAAATGTCTGTCGTGCTTTTTATAAGTAAGTGTAAGTATTTAATAATATATTATACTTTCTTGTGTTTTATATAATTATTAAAAAAAGTTTAACTCTCCATTAAGTTTTTTAACAGTGTATATTTAACAATTTGAAATACCGTTTCTTCATAATTTAAATTATTTAGAAATTTTATTGGAATATAATAAAATGAAAAAATTAAGCTATTAGTAGTTAGGTTCACTAAGATAGTAAGCAATTTAAAACTAAGAAAACAACACTTTGTAATAAAATATATCGAAAATTTAGGTAACAGAACAAAGATTACTAGACATTTAACGAGACACGCGTTCGTATACTGAATTTTTTAATCAATATTTAGACAAAATAGTCACCTTGAACCAATCTATTAATTAAAAAAAAATCGAAAAATACTTTCAATTACACACCGTGAACGTATTTCTTCGATCAAGTTTAGCGTGACTTTACCATTCCATATACATATATAGATATTTTTATTTTAGTTTTAAGTGACCATGTTCATTCGAATACAGCTAGCCTAACAGTAATATTGCATATGCGTTTTAGATATATTTCGCTGCTCAATCCTTATTTGTCAAAGATTATTCCCATGCAACTTTTCATTCTTTGCAAGCACACGCTTTTATTCCTCAGAAGTGTCTATCCTCCGGAAAATGGGAAAGTGGGAGCAAATTTAAATTATCTTCATTGGAAAATAGATAGATTTCCATTCAGTGCGAGGCATTTTTCGAAACAACTTCCAGGAAACGGCTAGATATTATTGATTGTTCTCCCAAGCAAAACAAGTGACAGTTCAGCTATCTCCGGATGAATTTTGTGGTTTAATAATGAACAAAGCCTCCTTCCAATAATCAGGAAGCCTCCCTAGCGAACCTTTTTTTTATGTGCCGCTCCTTTTCAAATGCCATCCCATTCTGCAAGAATTCTACTGGGAGCACGAACTTCATCTGACAACAGGTATAAACTTGAAGAAAGAGTAAAATCGCCTCTTGTTCGATGGTACAGTTAATTAGAGAGTTGGGCCCTTTCTAATTAAAGTTCTTCTCCTTCTATCTATTCTCATCTCCCTATGGTGCCAGGGTGTTCTATTCACCTTGCCTACCGCAGCCATTGTGGATATTTACTGCTTTCTGACAGCAATAAGACCAACTGGAATAACAAACTCTGGCGGGACCTGACAGAAATCCGGTTTTGTGCCTCCTCTGGCGCTCGTTGAGGTCCTACAATGCGACAACTCTACCTTTTGTAATTAGCTTCGGTTAAGACAGACCCATAAATAGAAGTTGAGCTAGCACCGCTGGAGCACACTACTCAACAAAAAGACGGCTAAAAAATAATTAAGGCTTTCATTGCTTTTCCGCCTTTCTACTGGGACTACTGTTGACTTTTATGTGTCAGTGTCATTTCAAGAAACTAATCGAGGAGTGTATGTTTTTAGTTCTTAATGTATTGTGTTTATTAAGGGTTGTGTTTTGACATTTTTCCATTAGATGTCTTCTTTTAGATAAGTATTGTAAATTAGGTTATTTCATTATAGAAATAGCTTTTGCAAATGAGTTATAGTTACATTCTTTTTTAGATGAATGTTTTGTTTTAGTGTTTTGTAATTTTCAAGCATTTTTGCAAATTGATTATACTTGTATTTTTGGCAATGGTAATTAAAAAGAATATTTCATCTTACAAAAAAATAATTTTTGCTTAGGTCGATTTTCTACTAATGCGGAGGTTTATGATGAAATAAACTAAGTAACTAATCAATAACCTGAATACATGAATTAAATAAATAAAAAGATTAAATAAAAAAGAAAATATGTTCACTGTTTTAAGTATATTATTGCTAGCCAAGTTGTCATAGATTTTTTTAAACGAACTCTCACAATTATTTTCTTAAAATAAAATTAATTAGCTTTGATTTGAAAGCCTTTTTAATCGTTTTATTTCAGGCTTTATTGTCGGCATCATCATAAAATATTACTTAAAAGAGAAACTTATATTTTTACAACATTAAAGCCAAAAAACATGTTGATTGTGAAAAGTTCTTGTAAAGAAATTTTAAAGTAATCACTTCAACAACTTAAATTGAACAAAATGCCCAGAAACAATTACCAAAAAAAGAGTTCAAAATAGAATGAGGTTTCGTGTTTGAAATCGACTGTGTGCAGTTTCTATACAAAAATAAATGGAGTGGAAGTCGCAAAAACATCCTTTCCGCAGTGAGGATCAGGCAAGCACAAATATTAGCTTAACAATGAATACTTTGTTTAACTAAGAATGAGACCCTTAAATGAAGTAAGTTAATTAAAATATCCTAGAGAGAGGAAAATATCCCTTCATATTAAAACAGAATTCTTCCTTAAAGAATGAGTAATTCAGGTTTTTTTGGAGGATTACGCATGCTATCGAAACAGAATGGTGCTTAATCCCCCTGCATTTCGATAAGTTTAAAAAAAAAACTGAGGGTAAAGTAATGTGAAGAACACCTGTTTGCATTTCAACTATTGGGTTTACTTTGTAAGTTTTTCTAGGTTTGGTAGCATGCAAGTAAACATATTTTAGTTTTTTTTATTGAATATTTTGTTTTGCATACAACCTAAAAAAAATCATGGTTACATTTTTTATGAATTAGAATTATAAATTATTTCGCTTTTAATTCCATTGATTTACGTATGTAATAAAGTATTACATTATTTTACAATGGGTTTTGAATAAATATCCTTTTGTTGAGGTGGGTTCAGTTTTAAATGCAAAAAAAGATTAAAACTTCTGCTTTATCCATTTTTAAATTTATAGAAACTAGTTTTCAAAACTATATTTTAACAAAAGTGTATGGCAGTTTTCTCAAGCAGTTTTTTAAGCAATTTTCATACTTATGTAAAGTTATCGATGCATATTTTATCCCTTTTTATTTATATACATATAGGATGTTCTCAAAATAAGACTCTGATTAAATAAATGCCTGGAAAACGGTTAGTGATCAAACAAACTTATTGTGACATATTTGTGTGGAATGCAGAAAAAAAAGACTATTCTAGTTACATATGTGTCGAGAGATGGCCAACATTTCAAGATTATTGTTACTTTAATTGTTTGACTTAACGCCCTGTCGTACAACTATTTAGGACTGGGGTTCCGGATTGCATGCGGATGTTTCCAGGTCGGGAAATAACTGCCGACCTATAAAAGGTCCATGAAGCTAAAAATGTTCGACGAATAAAATACCCCTTGTGGCAGTGAACGTTAAATATGCTCCGAAGTCCCACCGCTGTGTACGATGTCGACTTTAACGATTGCGCTGGGTGCCTACTCAGAAGTCGGATCGTCACCTGACTGTGGTTCTAAATTTCATTGCCAATAGCCCTCGTGAAGCTATAGTGCGACGATAATTCAAACTAAACATACAACTATTTAAGTATAAATTTGGAATACATTCTTTTCTAATTTTATTCACCTTCCACCAAGAGTCCAAAGCGCGAATGCACCGAACAATGGCAACTGTGCTTCATTGTTTATTTCTCCCTCAAGTTCAGCTGCGGTGGTATCGGTGTCGGGATTACGCTATCTCGAAATTCATGAGCCAGAACGCTTCCTTTTGGAAACTATTAGAAAGCACAGATTTCGGGAATTATTTCCGAATATTAAACACGGCATCAGTTTGGAATCGGATTAGCGTTGCTGAATGATTTGCATTTAATCGCATTAGGAGGTTAGAAGCTTATTCAGAATTTCTTGAATGCATGTTACAACCAGCACAAAGGCCCGCGTGCTGAAGAAAGGATCGCGCACCTAGCGTTAATTTAGATGATCAATATTGAGATACAATAGGGGGAAGGCATTTAGATTTATTGTAGAGATAATTCCCCCAAAGGGTAATTTCTCAAAATATTTTGGAGATGTTTGTAAGTTGTTGGTATTGTTATTGAGAATTTGTTTGTTGGTTGAGAATATTTGATCAATGGGTGCCGAAAGCTTTAATAGATTCAAAATTATTTTTGTGCAAAATGACTTGTTAGCAAAGTTTAATTGTTTTGCTTGAGCTCTAACAATAAGAGTTCAAGTGACTATATTGCTTGATTCGAATACTTCTTCAAAGTTTACAAGATAATATCACATACTTTTTTCTACATAAATTGCGATAGAAGAACAACCATAGACGTTAGGACTGAAACTCGCCAAATTCATAGAAGTCAATTGGTCGTAACAACACGAATATAGACTTTTTTTGCGCCGGGTATTGTTATCTTTTTATGTAAAAATCACGTTACCTAAAATATGACCCCTCGTTAGTACTCGGTGAATCGAGAAATACAATGTGAGATGCCTGAGCCATTCAGAAGGTCACTGATACAACTCTAAAAATTGTTCTTTGTCAAGAATAGTTGTATTTTTTATATACTTTTATGTATATTTCTCCTTTGATGGGTTTATTTCACAAAAGATGTTTTATTATTAACCTGCGTCTTAGAAAAATGACAGCTTTGAAACTTTATTAAAACATGTTGTATGATAAAAAAAAACATAGTTCCCTAATTCAAATATATAAGTAAAAGCTTTGAACAAAAGTTATAACGAACACGCAACAGTTTAAGAGATGGTATTTATGTTTAGAAAGTAAAATAATCTAACAAAACATTTTTGCACCACACTTTACGAAAGTTTAATAGGTTTGGAACACACGTATATTATTATTATATAGTTATGAACCATTGATTGCCTAATACCTTAATAAATAAGGACAAAATTAAGTAACGTTACTAATTGGTGCCTGAAGATATTGTGCATTATTCAATTTTGCTGATAAAGAAATGCATTCATTGTTTTTAACCATTCAAAAAGTCCCTGAGCGGTGGATAATACTTTAAAACTAGAGAAAAAAATTATTTGTTGTCCTCAATAGTAGAACAAGTAAATACTACATTCAATGCCCTTCTCTAACATCTGTAGCCCTTGTGTTCCAAAGGTAACCTGGTGTAAAATCAGGACAGTCTGTGGGGTGGCTGATAACGTTAGTGCCAGTGGCGCCTTATAGTCCGTATTCTTTCAGCCCTGGTTGTTGCAATCTAAAATAATAAGGGCCAATTTTTAGGTATCGCATGTTCCACATTGGGGAAATACTGCGGTCGGTATGGGTGCATTTATCGAGCAAACGGTGGGGAGGCAAACTTCAGTTGGGTGGGATGCGTTTGATAACATTTCCGTGGTGGATGGTATGTTGTTTAGTGGATTTTGTGCAAATATATTTCCTATGTGTATTTGAAATGGTTAAACAATTTCATTAATAGTTTTGAAATTGTTAAAAAATTACATTAATAGTTAATATGAAACTTTTAGTTATCGTTATTGAACGACAATTACTAAATCTGCACATTTTCCTTCCGGCGTAAGTAGGGTTGGGTGCCAACTCGGGTGTGCTCGTCACTTGACTGTGGTTATAAATTTTGACATCCATCCTCAATAATCTTCGTGTAGCGCTGGTTAGACTATAACTAAAACTGACTTCCTGTGTAAGATGTTGTTAAGGCGAATTGTTTTCTTTTTTAAGAAATAAATTTGATATTACCGTTTCGCATCTACATAATCTTTTCAAAAACTCATATTTATAAATAAGATTTTATAAATGGTAATAAGCAATATGTTACCAATAGAATCTGTTAATTCTCAATTGTGTAAGTGCACAGTAACACCACATCTAATTTCTAATAGTTATTTTAAGTAATTACAGTTTAAATAACACAAGGCTTTTATTATAAATTTCTTTTTTACAAGTTAAGAAAAATTGTTTTCGATTTTTTATACATGAAATGAGTCAATACTAAGTTAAGCATTTTGTTTTGGACGGTAAAAAAAACTTTCATCGAAGAAAAAAATTCCCTGCTTAAAAAAAAATCTGAATTCGGAAAATAATGAACTAAATTTATATTTTTTTTGCAAGAGAATTAGAAAAACTGTCTTAGGCTGGTTTAATAAAAAAAAAGGTTTAATGAATACATCAATGTACATAAGAATTATTATATTTAAGAGTTTTTAATTATTTTCTTCAAATAACTCTAAGATTGTATTTTAATTAATAGGCTTGAAGCTATTTATTCAGAAATACTTTATGGAAGCAATAAATATAAATGTATATTATCTAAAATACGGTTAAAGTGTAATAAAAATTGTCAAAACCCTTTTTATTAATGCATAATTCTTATTTTTTCCCCTCGATACCAAAGCAGCAACAAAGAAATTGTAACATTAAAAATTGTTTTTTATTCTTCTTAGATATTTCTATTTTTTATTTTTGTGAACTCTTATTATTTAAAAATAAAAAAAAGCCTGCTATATATTTCTTCTTCTAAAACTTACATTTCCTTTTTGAAAATTAAATTTTATTAATTTCAGTTGCAAACAAAGCACTCGTAATTGTATAATTTAACACCTAACTCCCAACTTTGATTACGGTTTATGGATGAAAGTTTCAGTATAAAAATACAAAATTTAAAATTTCAAAGAAAAGGGACAAAAGGATTAAATTAAATTTTATTAATTTCAGTTGCAAACAAAGCACTCGTAATTGTTTAATTTAACACCTAACTCCCAACTTTGATTACGGTTTATGGATGAAAGTTTCAATGTAAAAATACAAAATTTAAAATTTCAAAGAAAAGGGACAAAAGGGTTCAAGAAAGCATTTAATAACAAACAAAATTTTTTTTTAAATATTTATCAAATTCTAAAAGTTATCTCAATATGTAAAAAAGCATAAACTTTCCAATTAGTAGGTCATATATTTTATTTATAAAGTACTTAAGCCCAAGTTTTACAGATATTTCCTGTTGAGCGCGTTTTTAAAAGCAGTTGGATACCTTAAAAGACTGGTATTTAATACATGATTTCAAATATTTTGAGGTTTCAAAATTTTGTAGTTTTCTGTAAAATCAAAGACAAAAAGTGAATAGTTAGTTTATCTAGAACAGTGATGAAACTTTAAAAACAAATGTTTCCAAGTAATAATTACAATAGATAAGTACAATATACAAGCACCAATTTGAGGAAATCGTTCGCATTTATTAAAAAAGCAAAATATATAATTAAATGGAATGTATCCAATTTGTTGCCAGTAAATTTCATATCCTAATCCTTGATATTTTTCGGTTATAATAGTTAAATGGAAAAAAAATAGCTCTCCATATTTAGATAAGAATAATTAAATTTCGTCTCATGCAATTCTAGCTCACATATAAAAAAGTGTTCTTCGGAACAACAAATATTTAATCCTAATGTTTCGCAAAAGTCCCGTTTTTCATTAGGCATTCGAATTCAATTGAAAGAACTCCCGACGAGACAACAGACGATTTGTTGAATAAGTTGTTTCCTTTCTAATTAATCTGGTTTGACAATTCGTCTACATTGTTATTTCTTCTTGGATCGCCAGAGACTTTTACAGCATAATTGAACAACAAATAGCATCAAAACACACATGCATACTATTTATTTCATTAATTATATACATTGAACAACAGGGACCTTATTACGCAGGCAAACAAACCTTCTGGGAGTTGAACGCAAAGAAACGAGACAATTATAAGGGCAAGACGCAAAAAATGAATGTCAATATTCCCTGGCGATTCTGAAGCTTCGTCTCACCACCAGTGAACTGTAATTACAGAATTCCATAAGAAAAATCCAACTCGACTCCCTGTTGAGAAGCAGAATTTTGGTTACAAATGTCCTCTTGTCTTGCTTCTTGCATTAGGCAAGGACATTGATTGCAATTTTCGAAGAAGATTAAGAACTAACTTGGTGAGCGGAGTTAAGTCCTCACACATATACGCTCAGTTTGGCTCTGAATGTAATTTACCAGTTAATCTCGTTTAAAGTTGAAATTTTCGTAACTTTTTTTTTTCTGTATCGGGTAATCTTCGAGGGTTTTTTTTATTCACATCTTTTGGTAGGGTACAGATTTAATTAAAAGAAAAGCGAAGGGCTTGTTGGGCGATAAAGCAGTTTCGCTTTTAAGTAAGCATTGGCGGATTTCATTTTCTCTGCATTTTAGAAAAAGGGGAAATTTCCCATTTCTTATTTTATTCCCTTATTTTTAGATTTTTGAGCAACACAAAATTTAATTATGGGACAAATAAGCAACGTCATTATTTACAAAATGCTTATTTCAAATTTTAGAAGATTTTATTTTTACAATAACTTTAAAGCTTTGAATAGATTTAAGAAAAAATACATTAAGTTTATGCTCAACTAACATATTTTTCTGAAAAAAAAAAAGTCAAACGTACTTACAATTAGAAAAACAAAATATTTCATTCTTATTTTCTAATATTCTATTTCCTGTTGCAAATAATTTTATATTTTAATATTATATTTGTTATAAAATATGCGAAAAATGAATGCAATGAATGAATGTTTTGCAATGAAATTAGGTATTTTCTTTCGTTCAAAGAGGACTTTATTAATTCGAATGTTTTAAAATTCTGACATAAAATATTTGTTTTAAGTTTTATTAAATAGTATGTTAAAGTATTTAATATATAATATTGTAACTATAATAATATGTTCAATTATTATAATTAATATTGTAATATTGCCATTTTTATATGCAATAGTTGTGCTAGAGCAAATTTTCTCTGAGTTTCTATGGAATATTGCACTTGAGAACCTTTATTATTAATGCTACGACATTGCATATAAAAATAAATGAATATGATCTACCTTTTAAGTTTTAATAATAACCTACTTTTAATGTCCAAGACTTCAGTTAAAAACACATTATAGTAGTTACCCCCTTCCTATTACCAGATTATAACTGATATTTGAGTGACAGTTCTAAGCCTTTAAAAAACCCTAATCAGCTTATGGCACAAAAAAAAAACATTTAAAAGATAATAACACCCCCTTTTTTAAAGTAAAAATACCACAAAAAATTGAATAATAGAAGAAAAATCTATTTTCTGTGAAGTCAAATTAAGATCGCGGCAAGGGTGAAGTAAGATAAATAATTTACGCCTATCTCGAAGCCAGTGAAGCCAGCTGCGATAAGAAAATAATAATAATATGATGATGATGAAAGAAATAAAACCGAGGGAGCAAAAGAACTATGATAGCATAGGTTCCTAATAACCTCAGGACATCCAGTGATATTGGACCATGTGAAATTTTATAGCATGGATCCTAAGGTGCCTTGGGGTAAGTGGATCCAAGCAGTCCCGTTCCTTCTTTATTTAGAAAATACTCATTTTTTACTACAATCTACCTGGCTGGCTTAAAATGCGAAACATACAAACGCGGGGCTCGGTATTTTTCATCTCTCTAAGAGTTTACTTCCTTTCTTATATTTTGCTCATTACTTTTGGAGATTGAAAACTGCCTTCTAGTTATTAAATTTTTGTTTAGCAATTCAGATTATGGGGGAGGGGGTAAGGGAGCACGCTAATGTTTATAAACTAATGCTATTAAGTTATTGATCGTTACAGACCTTATTTGAAACAATGTATAATAGCTTATTAAATGAATATCTAGTTTTATTTATAAGTCATGAAAGCATATGTAGAAGAGCTTTTGAAATTTTATTGTTAGGTTATTATATAAAAAATCAAGTTATTATGATGTACTTAAGAAATAATTTTGGGTAATTTTTATTTTAAAAAATAGCTTTTTTTCAATTCAAGTTTACTAATTGGTTAATTGAAAACTTGGAAAAGTTGAAGAATTTATTTTGTATAGTATTTTTATTTGCATAGATATCTGTGTACTTTACTAAGGATATATTAAGAAGCAAATTTGAATCAATTTATCAAAGCACTTTTCTTTTTTTATCTTTCGTTTAGCTATTTAAACCAACGCGTTGAATGACGTTGCATCGTCATTCACTATGAAAAATAATCTGATTTCACATGGCTATAATTTATCATTATTCTACGAAAACATTTTTTTAACTTTTAAATTTATAAGTATTTTTACTCTTGAGATTAAAAGTTACCTACCTTAATTGGTCTAACATAACAATCAATAGTAATCTTACATTCAAGCACGTACAAAAAGGTACGTAAGTATACAGTTATCCCTAAATCGCACAATGTATAAATAAACTTCCGACAAGAAATACACTGATACCGAAGAAGTTTTGTAAATAACTCAGTAATTCAATTCCCACCACGATATTTGTAAAGTTCTGGTGCAATGTAATTTCAATAAAAAATATCATTTCACCCTAGCTACATACTTAGTAATACACTGCTCAAAACAATTAGGGGAGCATATGGTTTGAACCCTTTCGCCCTCAATGATTTTATTTGGAATCATAGGCTTGCGATTTTTTTCTCCGTAAGTTGAGCTCGCATTTATTTATCGTTAGATGAAAGAATCATATTTTGAAAAATTAAATAGTGTTAGTTTTAATTAAATGAAAATATGAAAAATAAGGTAAAATAAAATTCACTTTAAAACAATTTTATCAAATAAATTGACCCCAAGTTCTTCAAGCTTGTATTTTCAGAAAAAAAAACTGATTTTAAATTTAAAAAAATAAGGTTTTGAAAAAATTATTTTAAAATTTTTTAAAAGGTTATGATTCCAATTTTTACTTTTAAATTTTTGTTGAAAAATTAAGATCCCCCTCCCTGTTTTTACCATTTCATTCTAAATGCATAATTAATCTATTTCAAAACATTTTAGCTTTTTAGAATGAAAATTAAAAAGTTGGGATTGAATGAGTCAACAAAAGAAAGCTAAGTGCTCCTCTAATTGTTTTGAGCAGTGTATATACAATTCTATCTACATACTTAAGAGCAGTAACTTAACTAAGCACAGTTCTCTTCCGCACACCAATCACCTATTCATATTTAATGCTTCATTCAAGTCTTCGTAAGCATACTACTATAAGATCCTCCTAAAGAAAGTTCCTATAAGTATCCTCAGTAATCACCATGACTCCCTCGGGATCCAGCCCAGTTTTCAACAATGCTACGTGATGTTGGAGGGTTGGTGTAGGCGTGTCCTCACTTCTATCCGCATAACAATTACCGTAAGTGGATAGGATGGTCATTAGAAGTAATTTTAAGATAAAGGTGTTGCAAGGAATATTTTCTGGATGTCCACTGTGTTGGAATAAGTGTAATTTGGTGTTAAGGGATCTGATTGGATTTTTTTAGGTGCTCAAAGAGTGCTTCGTAGAATAGTATATGTATATATTTTAATTATTTAGCAAAGGTGTTTATGTAGTTTATGTGTTTAAGCAGTTGTTTTCTCTATAATTTTGGGATATTTACTAAGCCCTTAACCAAACGGTATTTTTCGTGAATATTTTTTTACGTTGTATCTGTATAATATTACAGTACTGTGATGGACACTTATGTAAAGAGATATTTGCAATAAAACTTTTAAGCATGCATTTTACACAAAAATAAACTTTACCAGACTGGCCTTTCAAAGGTAATTTTTACACACGATAACTTTAATTTTATAAATTTATTTTAAACTAAGTGCCAATTTCTGTGTCGGAGAAAAATTTGCTGCAATGTATAAAAACCAAAAAAGTGATATGGAAATATTAAATATCAAACAATGCTGAAACACTTATCTTAACAAAAACTTAGTAATAAACCCATCAATAAAAAAATGTTGTTTGCATAAAGTATTAGTTAAAATGCATAATTAGAAAGCTAACAATATTTGTTGTTTTTAATTTAAAGATATATTTTTTAAGAAAAGCTGGAAATGGCGCACTTAGTTAACCAGTTTGAGAACAAATTATTTTATGGTAATCCTGAATAAATTACCGTATAGTTAAAAAGTAAGTTTTCCATTATAAGACGAGAGCACACTTTTATGATATAATATTTTCTTCAAAAAAATAACACTTAAAATAGATGTAATCTTAATATTTTATAGCTTTATAGTAAACATTGATTTTTAGAAAAACAGCAGAAGCGCCCATTTTTTTTAATTGAGATTACTTGTACAAACTCATTGCCTGAATATTTATTGGTTTGCTGTATTTTAATTTAAAAATATTTTTTATTTGTAATTGTATAATGTGTTTGGACTAAAATGTAACAAAACACAATATCAACAACTAAGTATTGGTTTACAAAATATTTTAATATGAAACGCATTAGTTATAATAAAAAAATTTGTAGTCAAATTTTTATAAAGGCAATTTTGGTAAGATTTCTGGAAAATATCAACGTGTTTCTTTTGTTCCTAAATTCGTGTAGTTTTAAAATTGAAAATTAAATTTATTAGATATATAGTAAAAAAACATTTTTCTTCAAAAACTAAAAGTTTACAAAATAGATTTTTTAGTTCTTATCTGTAGTAAAAAAAATATTAAGTACTAATATATATTTTTTTCATCAGCAATAAAATGCAAAAGACTTCTTTTTTAAGAAAAAATAATAATTTTTTTGCTTTATATTTATATATAATGAAAGGTAGAATTGGTTAGTAGAGTAGTAAAATTCCGAATAAAATTATGCGATGT
Source organism: Hylyphantes graminicola (assembly GCA_023701765.1). NCBI lineage: Eukaryota > Metazoa > Arthropoda > Arachnida > Araneae > Linyphiidae > Hylyphantes > Hylyphantes graminicola. The sequence goes on from CM043123.1 coordinate 44,119,779, forward strand.
TATCCAATGATATGTGATGTATCTGTTATTTGTAAAATCTGATAACTCTTACCAACACTATACAAAATTGGAACTTAAACATGTATAAATTAATTTAAGTTTGTTTGTGATAAAATGGTATTTTAATTTCTTTTTATTCAGTACATATATACACAGAAACTGCAATTAATAGTTTTATACCATAACTAAAAAATTAAATTTATCATTGTGTATTTTATACTTACAAAAAAATTTAGTAAATTGACATCAGCTATTTTTAGATTGTAGCGTGTGCCCATTCATTGAACACGACAAAAAAAAATAGATTGAAAAAACTTTTACTTCTCGTCTTAAACTTGCAAATACAGATTTAATTGTGTTTCATCGATCAAAGTGAAAAAGAAGAAAATGAAAGAAGTCATCCGAAAGTTAATGAGCACAGGATTAAGGTTCCTAAGCGTCGCTTTTCCATCCATTTCCCAATCAAATGACGGCGATTAAACGTGTATTTTTCCAGAATTCATCCGATTACCCCAAGATTTCTCAATTTGGGACTGCAGCGCAGAATTAACGAACTCGATAGTTCGAAAATTCCCTTCACAGGGTGAGTGCCGGCGTAATGTGACAAATCCTGACAGTAATGATCGAGAAAATTAAACTGTCACTATGTTTGTTTCGATGAAAGATTGTCTCTTATTCAATTTCCATCGAAGAGACGGCAATGATGCTTTCCTTTTCATTTTGCCGCTACTTCTTGGTTCTTGACATGGAGGTGAAATAAAGATTCAGATGCTGGGAGAGAAAAATAGTGAAGTGAGAAAAAAACAATTCAAATTGAGGCAATGCAACCTAACAGACCTGCGTACGCGTTTTACGGTGCGACTCTTAAGGCACTGTACAAGTACATCGAAATATTTCAATAAAACAAATGACCCTGATTTCGAAGCTACTACATAATAGTATATCTAAATAACTGTTATAATCTAGAAATCAGCTAGTGAAACACACGGAATTTAGATTTGTGCAGTTGGGGGTAGGCATATTTATAAAACACTCATAAATTTTCTTTCTTATTTTCATTTTAAACAAAGTATTTAATGGAAAATTGATGTAGCTATATACATGGATACTTTTAAGAATAGCTACAAATCCTTCGTCATGTTACCTTATTGGCCGCTGTTTAGCCTCAGTTGATCTCGAATTAATTCCCAGTTACCTTCACTGATTTCGAGATACCCGGGCTCTATAAATCTGTGGAGTTCTAACTCCTGACACCGCGTGCGCTATCATTATATATAAGGGTACTTTGGGTTCCAGCTCGGGTGTTAGCCTTTTCACTAAATAGAGGTTCCAAAATACAAGGATCATCCCAATAGCCCTCGTCGCGACGGTACTTCAAACTAACCTTTGGTACTGCTCTGATATTTGGTGGCCTCGATTTGGCCCTTTTTATTAAGTTGCCAAGCAACGAAAATGCCCTAATGTAGTGAACATTCCACTTTATATTTATACAACTTTATAGGTACAGAAACCCTAAGTTAAATTTTCAAGTTCGCCAAAAGTAGCCAATGAAAACAGTGGCCATTATATCATACCTGTACCAAACCTTCGCCAAGTAGTGCATCACCAGAGCCTTCCTGACCTCACTTGGCGAACCTATTTGTGCATTGCTCTTCTCCTAACAGCACCCCCGTCTTCCTTTGCCTCCCCAGTTCTTGATGAATGAGTAATGCTGAAGCGCAAACTTGCTTCAAAGTTGCGCCCGCCTTGCAGCAAGTTGGAGCACGCGAGGAGGAAAGAAAGACGTTTGACAAGTGTGACACGGGGCTCGCCTTGAACGCTTGCTAATCACGGCTCGTGCTTGTTGAGCCTCACATTCAATTCTCGTTTGAAGGTGAGAATGAACATGTGGCTAGGAAAGAAGCCTGCGGTGTAATATATTACCTGATGTGTTCTAACTACATCCGATATCAGATACTAATGAGTTAAGAGTACTTAAAAATTAACCCGAGGCGGAGATGACTTATTGCTTGTGACTTTAGTTGGATCAAGTTTCATTGCTACGCAAACTGTTTTGAAATATCGCTAGTGACGTATATTTAATGTTGTTTGGTAATTTTTTTTAAATGCACTCTGAAATTTAGGAAGCGAAATGCTTTTACGTTTGGAAATAATGGGGAATGGGATTACGTTAATAACTGATAGCATATGACAAACTATGGATATAAACTTATTGACAAAATAAGATCTTTGAAAATGGTTGATAAATGGTTTGATTTTTTGCGGAAACCCCTTCTAAGGTTCTAGTGGGAAATGCAATTTAAATTAGGAGTAAAGCTGCCAGTTTTTACCACGTGTAGGATCTTATCTTCGACTTTATTAAAAGATATATATCCTGAAATATAGAAACACTTCTTTCAAAGTTTATACAACTTATACAAATATTAAGTTTAGCGTGAAATATAGTTACTTAAAAATAAACCGCGGTGAGGACGTTTTGGGATCTAAAGCAATTTATCACTATCAAATTTAAACGTCTACAACCTCAACCATATTTGTATACAATACCAGCTGTATTTTTAAAAAAAATCTATGGAAATTCAAAAACATAATCCAATTACGCAATTTCTTACACCGTGAATTCCAAAAACTACATGACAAGGAATTAAAAAAATTATTGTATATCAACTGCACGGCAAAAAGTCTGTGCTGAAATCATTTGCAGTCAGCCTTGCGATTAGTAATTCAAGTCTTAAAATATAATTGTTAATATCTTCTATTGATGTCATATTGTGTCTTCTATTGATGGGGATATATGCCATTTGCGCCATCTTACCGAGTTCGTCATATTTTCCCTTTCTTTAAGTTAGTGCAAGGCTACATTTGTATGCAGTCACCTGCTGGACTCTGCATGGGTTCCATAGGGATTTAAGCCATACCCATTATCCACTATAAAGGCTTGACATCGTTCTTTGCTAGCAGAAAGTCATAGATTTGGGTGGTTACTTTTATTTGCATTAAGGTAGGCGAATACCCAAAATTCTAAAAATTTTAAACGGTGTTTTTCTATTAAAAAAAGAGGTTTACGCTAACAAGTCTACCACATTGAATTTTCATCCTATAAATATTAATTATGTGTTAACTTCGTTTTGAACTGATACATGCAATGACCCTCTAGAGTTAAGTCCAAATTACAGAGTTACATACAAATAGAGTACTAGAGTTACATAGTTACTAGAGTTACATACAAATTACAAGAAAAGTAGTTATTAAGAAAAATGTTATAAATTAACCATGAAAAAAAATATTTTTTCGATCAAATTACACTTGGACATTTTTAAAAAAAACTTCTATATTTACACCAGATGTAAGAGGTTCATGGCACAGACATATATTAAAATAGCATCTGTAAAAAAATTCAGGTTGGTTAATGTAAAACTTTTTATGCTAGAAGTGTTAGCGTAAACCCCTTTTTTAAGTTGAAAAACACCGTTTAAAATAAATCAATTATATTTAAATAAAAAAAATTAACCAAAAAGCATTGTTCATTATATTTGAAATCACTATGCCAAATTTGGAAAAGATTAAAATAATAGTAAAAATTTTAGAATTTTGGATACCTTAATTGTTTGATTTTCATGTTTTAATGTTAACTTTATTAGAATAAATATTTTGGGCTGACAATTGTTGTTACAACTTTATATTAAAAATTGACCTACCCTATCACAATTGTTTTGCTCCGAAAGTGATTTAGTGTTTTATTCTCTACTGAAAAATATCATTTATTTCTATAAATTCCACCAAATCCGATCGAAAAGCCCAGTCTGAAACGCGCCCTATTGTGATGCTCATGCAGAAGGGGTTAAACAAAGGTTTTAGCATAGAGATTATAAACAATGAATGTCGGAGCAGTGCGAGGGTCGGTCTCCATGGAAACCAGCGGTCAATCGACTTTTAGCTCGCCCAAGTTGTAACTTAGAGAAAAGAGGGCACGAAATGCGATCGAGCTCGGATAAATTTGATTAGCCCCACATCAAATGACAGAGATAATCAAATAAATTCGGGATGCAGATGATCTAACCGGTGAGTTTGCTCTTGGCTTTCTTTTGAAATAAATAAGTACATGCAAATCCGGGTAGGGGAAGGAGAATACCTATCCTTGGATTACGACAGTGTCATCCCTCCATTAAAGGGGGGGTAATTCGTCTTTTGAAAAGTTTAAACGAATTTTGGAAAAAGTTTTAAGGAGAAGAATAAACATTTCTTGGCGGAACTGTCAACGTCTTTTCTTTCGCCGGTAGTTTTTGTTTATATATTTGGGTGACTGGAAATAAACTGAATTGTTATGTTGGAATGTCTAGGACGTAGTCAGTATTGAAATGTTGTGCATAAATTGCTTCTATGGAAATAAACACGTAGGTTTTTATTGAATTGTAACTAAATATATGCGGATAATAATTTAATAATGAAAGTAATCGTTAAATAATGTATAGCTGGTTGAAGTGTCACCACATATTGAAATTTCTCCAGTTTTAAATATTTATCGTAATATTACATCGTCGGCCAAATGACAAAACCACGAATGAACAAAAGCAAAGAGATGGTAACCCATAAACTGTTAAAACACCTTGTTCATAAACCACCAATCACTATAAATGAGCGCACGGCAATTTAGCCAAAGACACGTAATCATTTTTTTTTCTAAGAATTACTAAGCAAGCAACTTTCAAAATAAAACCGTTCCCGTCGTCCTCGTGTATCTCTAGTGCGACAATAATTCACAACTAACCTAACCAAATTAAAACCTTTGATACACTTTAATTTGCCAAAAACCTCATCAATAAGATAATTTATATAAAAAAATATATCGACCAAAAAACGCGTAAAAATCGACTTTTCCATTATTTCTTATTCCAAAATATATATTTTAAACAAAGGCTAAGATCAAGGTTTTAAAACAAGCTACAATTATTTTCGTAATAACTTCGCCCCTAACAAAAATATCACAAGAACCATCTCTTCCGATATTGTATGCATGTATCCTCTCAAAAAGAAGTTTTGTCATTATGATATAGGGGTGTTTAAAATCTCTTGTGACAAGACTATTTACGTTAATGCTTAAAAGAAACTGCAGAAGTAAAACATCCGTTGAATATAAGCACATGGCATACAAATAAGGATCCAAGTTATTCTCTTTAATTGCATTAAGAAGTAATCAAGACACCATAATAAAATGTGAATTTTGTTCCCTGGTGTCTGGGGAACCGTTCAGAGATTATAAAAACCTATTCAAGTAACTATCCTGTAGTAAAGCCGTATCTTAAACTTTTTTTCCCTAAGATCTGTTTCAAATCACCAGGGCTAAATTAACCCAGAAGTTTTTGCGATGACTATAAGTATTTCTAAAGTAAGGGAAGAGCCATTTAAAGTTACCAGATAATTTGGAGGAATAAGTAAGAGGAGGCTTTAAGTATAAATTTGCAGCGTGTTTGGTTGTTTAGTTAGGAGTCCAAGTGCTTAGGTTTAGGATTAAATTAATGGTCGTTTAGATTTAGAAGCAAATAAAAACGTAAACCTTCCGTTTATTTGCCGATTGCGATCACAAATATTTTTACTGGCACTAATAACATAATAAGAAGGAATAAAATATTTAAATTTTACACAAACTTAATTTTCGCTAGAGTTTTGATATTGGTGCTGATATATAGCATTAAAATGTGTTATTATGAAGGTTTTTATTCCTTTTAACACTTTGAACAGGATTATAAGAGTTGTAAAATGCTTGATTTAATTCGACAATTTTGTTCTTAAAATAAATTTACGTTATTTAAGCTAAAAATATATTAGAGTAATACATAATAAGTACAATACCACTTCAAGCAGCATTCAACATTCACGATTTTTATCCTTAAATACATCTGTCGGCTATTAAAGAATATATAAAGCTTTTTCCGTGCTTGCTTAGTGTGAAAATAAATAAAAGTAATTTTTAAATGCAAATTATTTTAGCATTTGTATTTCGAGGTTCATATTTCAAAGTTTCAAAAAGACGTACCTTGCAGATCTCTAAAAATGATACGTTTTGATACTGGAATTTCTTTTCCATTTAACAACAAATTAAAATTTCTATTTATCATTGTTTAGTTTTCGTTTTTCTTCGCCCAAAGTTTCAATCGCTGCGTGACGCCAAGTAGTTTTTCCCCCAATGCACGCACGAAGTTGCTTGCACTGATTCCCAAACATTTAAGTGCCCAAGATCACACTCTAGCGCTCGTTGATTAATGAAAAAGTAACCGCGAACGAAATCTTTACAAGAACCTAGATATATTCATGGGATAATTCGTCATGATCACCAACTATTAATTTTGAATTTTACCCTGGTGGGCCCATTTTTTTTCTACCTTCCGTTACCTTCAATTACACGAGAACGTTGAAAAAACTGGGAAAGATAAACGTATAAAAATTCTCTAAGTGAATGGGTGATAATGGAATGTAAAAAAAAGGCGTTAGTAGGAACCGATACCGGGAACAATTGACACTTTAAAGAAGTTTTTAATTAATTGCAATCGTCGGACTTTATGGCGTTTTGTTCGTAGAAAAGTGAAGCAACTGTAGAAATTGGCTTTTTTTATTTGGTTGGAATGAAATATAATTTATTTTGTATCTATCAGCAAAGAAATCTGACCATAGAGAAAATGTAGCAATTTTAGCAAAAAATGAATAAAAGAAGTATTTTTGATGAAAATTTTAGCAAAAGCAATAATAAAAGAAAAAAAAGGCAGTATATCCAGTTCTTAACTGCATAAATTATTTAAAATGGCATGAAAAAAGTGTTAAAAAAGTCATCAACTAATTTTAATGTAAACATCAATGTTTTACATACATAGTTAAAAAGCTAAAATGGATATAGTGTAATGAAAAATAAGCGCTATTAAATTGGTTGAATAATAACACAAAACTAAAATAATTAATAACATTTTTAATTCTAGAAACTTTTGTCCTTTTCTGCATACCTAAGTTGAAAGATATACACACTGTATTATAATAAACGTAACTCTATCCTTGAATTTATATAATCCTTTATACACCTACTCCTACAGGCTAAGCTAAAAGGAGGTATTGAAATGAAAAAAATAAAGCATCCGAAAATAAATGAATGAAAATACATTTCAAATTCTTATAACTTTTGGCCTTATTGAAAACATAAGTTATTTCATGTATACATTGAATTGTTATCTATCTCCAAATGTTACAAAATCCTTTCCACACCTAATACTCTTCGGATTTTACACTTCAGATTAGGCTTAGCGCAGCGGGTGACAAGTAGTAAGGGCGGATTCTTTTTTAATTGGATGTTTCTCACACATAATCCCGACAAATCCTTGATCTACAGCTACTTTTGCCCTGCGACAGAACAATTTGATACCTTTCATTAAATCCTTTTCCTACGGACAACTTAAACAGTCAACTGCTATTTTTCCGCGCCAGCATAAATCGAGCGCGTCGTAATAAGTTTGTAAAATGAGACGCTTCTTTATCACCTTGCACATTTATTTACAATTGATCCTTTCGTAATAATAGGATTGGTAGAGCGGGGGCTCTCGAGACTATTTGTTTAATTAAAGCAATTGTTTCAAAGCGGAATGCAACCTGTTTGGAAGCACAATCAAACAAGGGGGGCTCCGACGGTAAACAGGATTAAATGAGACGAGCTCCCCACGATCAATACTTTTCTTTCATTTTTCTATCAAATGAAGATTGTCCTTACATATGATTTTTCCAGAGATCATATTAAACAATCTTTTTTCTGGCGTTGTTACTGGGAGCCTTCTTTGTCTCGCTGTGAGCGTAGAATAAAAGTTTCGAGAATGATCTCGATTCCGCGCGAGAAATAAATCTGCTCGCAATCTGCTTACAAATAGAAGTTTTCATTTGTTTCTCTTTGAATTTCGGCATTGTCTTTTATGCTCTGAACAAACAATTGCAAATTGGGAGCAAACTGTATTTTCTTCTTGCGTTTCCAATAAGCCCATAACACTTCCAGTGTCAAAATAGGAAGACCCGTGTCCTATACAAGCGTTATTTTAAATCGACTGTTAAACAAACATATTTCTTTCAAAATTTGACATTTCTTATTTTTCATGTATCATTTCAATGTTCTAGGAGTATTGTTTCTTCTTCCCAAACCGGAGAATGAAAAAAATTGGAATCATTGTTTCAATGTTTGCTCGTAATGTTCTCAACCGTCTAGAAAAATGTTATATAATGCATTTTTAATTTGTTTAACTTTTGCATCTTAAAAATAGCTTATCAAACACAAAAATTGTATTAACAAGTTTTATCATTAGTTTGTGCTGCAATTTACTTTTTCAAGCTTGTATATGAACGTTTGGGTTCGCGTATGGAATGAAAGTACTTGGTTTTAATAAATATTTAATTATGTGCAAATATATGATTCCAAAACAAACAAAAACACCCGAATTTTAAAATTGTAATCGAAATTAGACAGACCTACTGTGTATTTTACATTTTAGTAAACATTCAAATCTGTAAAGTTCAATATTTACATGTTGGTTTTATTGACTTAAAATGGTAAAACCTACTTGCATTATGCATGTCATGTTTTCATTAAAATTTATTCTTAAAGTTTTATGTATGCAAATAACTTGATCAACACAATATTAGCAGTTTCCTAAAATATTTGCCAAAATTACTTTTTGGTATTACATTAGTGGATTTCTCAAAAATGTTATTCTAAACTTACACAAATCTTAAGACTACGAGTTTACATGAATATTTAAGATACTTATAATTGAATTTCCGTGGTACTTTAATATCTAAATATTTAAATATCATGGGATATAAACAATATACAGTTTTCTAAAGCATGATATTTGAATACATTGAGTAAATGTCAAATTCTATAAAGTAAAAAATAATTAAAATATAATTAAATTCTACCAAGTATCAGTTCCTATAATATTATAAATTGAAATGTCAGACTTTTTTCAAAATAAAAAATTTGTAAAAATAATAAAAAGACGCTTAAAGAAACACAAATAAGTTGTTTTAAGAAACTTTGTTTTATTTAAATAAATTGTATTTTACCTTTCATATTTTACAAAATACAATGTATATACATTGATTTAAAAACTATTCCATCATAAGTAATTTCAAATCACTTTTTATACAAAAATTGATTTAAATAAGTGATCCTTCTGATTTAATAAGTTAGAATTTTTCCTATATTAAATTGTACACTCTCAGAAATACTTTAATTTTTGACGATTCAATAATCCTCAAGCCTCATTTCGTTAATTTTGAGGATTATTTCGTCAACGTCAAACTATCACGTGACTTTTGAGTTAACGCGAATCTTCACTTTAACGATCTTGATTTGACTATTCTGTATCTTGATTTTGAATAAACTGAATCGCATTACTGTACTTAAATGCTCAAAAATGACAAACTATTTCTTTAGATTAGACGAAATTCGAATCCTCATAAAAATAACGAATCTAATTTCCTCACTTTGAGGAAAGAAAAACTCGGAGCATTTGCCAGTAAACGGCGTCGTCAAAATTAAGGAAAATTTCGTCGTTTTTGAGTATTCATTTCTGAGAGTGTACATTTCCTTTTTTTAAACCGATATTTTAAGAGAATGCAGAATATATAAACGCAGAATCATACCTTCAAAAACTTATTTACATACATACTACATTTTAAAAACGCATTTCAATATGCTACTTCTAGATAGAAAAAGGCCATTATTTTGTTGTACATGAATACACAATTAGTGGGTTAGTATAACACTTTTATTTCAAAGTCTTCAATGTATTAAACAATATTTATTAAAAATTAACGACGAAGGCGGTTTGAATTTTCAACAAAAAATGATATTAAAGTGCATTTCTGGATACTTTGGTTTATTTTACACTACAAGCTATGCATACTTTCATTTTTCTGCTCATGTCTAAATTTGATGCGCTTTAGAAATAAAACGCTTCAGAAAATTAAATTACCGTTTTAGGTTGCAGAACACTACAATCAAAATAATTGTAATGAATTTTTTAAGTTTAGGTTGCTTTATTTTAGACATGACCATTATAAAATTTTATATTTACATTCTTAACGATAGATTAGAGCAGTTTCAATATTTAAAACCGAATTTTCAAGACAGAATATGCGGTGACCACTGTTAAGTCAGCAAAAGTTATAGTTATTTTTTGTTAGTCTTTTTTTTTTGAAATTCATAGTAATTTTCAAATTCTTTATCCTAGTTTTTTTTCCTCAAACATAAGGAAACAGAAATGAAAACCTCTATAAATTGTTTTCCTTGTATTTCTATTTTAAATTTTCTACTATCAACATCTACAAAAGTAGATAAATACTTTGGAATTTATCTTCGATGTTTTTATCTTCACGTGCTCTTAATTTAAATACTCAGCTATTCAACAGCGTGTTATTCATCAATTTCTGGACTTTCGTAGCATAAATCTGTGAGTTTTGAAGAAACATGATTTTAATGAAACCTCATGTGTTTCCTTTTATCCTTAATAAACGAACTTAATTAATGATATATTTATTATTTAATTTTAAGGTATTAATTAATTTATTTAATTTTTATCAGCTATGCTAACCTGACTAGCTATTGGAATTTTTTTGTTATTTATATAGATCAGTCTGCTGTTTATTAATATTATAAAGGCATTATGACTTCACTTTTAGTTTTATATTGTATTAACAATGTTTTACATAATTTCTAAATCTGCTGATTTATTTATGTATAAGCAAACAATTTTCTCTATATTTTTATTTGTTTTTCAGGCGCAGTTAGCACCTGACTCTATGCCGACTGTAAGATTTTTATGTTTATAAATTTTTAAATGGTTAAAATTTTTCAGTATGAATTATGTGTTTTCAGAATATTGCAGTAATTTATGAAATTGTACAAGTCATATTAGAAATCACCTGGTTGCAATTAGGTATAATACAAACCTCATTCATTTATTTACGCATACCAGCATTATTATTCTACAAAATAAAAACAGCGATTGGTGAATATTATCAGTATAATTTATAGTGGAAGTTATTCATAAAATAAAAATTTTAATTCTAACATTAAATTGAATCAGGACTGGTTTATTATTTAATAAACATCGTCTAATTTATCTATCGCACTGTTTATAGCGCAGCCAAATTTTAAATTGTATTTATTGGCTGCTATTAAAGTTTATGTAGCGAAAACATTTTTATTTCCGATTTCCCATATACGCCTTTGTTAGGAGAAAAAAAGCTAGAATTCTTTTGAGAGAAGTCTCTTTAAACTCTTAATAATAGTATTTTTATGCCTCAACGCTCTAGCGAGAACTGAAATCCTAGAATATCAGACGAGCACTTGAGTGATATGATCAAACAACGTTACCGCCAACCGGAAAGTTCTATATTTTCAACTCTCCACGTTGCCCGCAGACAAGTTGCCGTGTTAGTTTGAAATGATTGTAGTCAAACTATAAGAATTTTAGCTAGCCCTAGGCCATTTTAATTGACTCATTAAAAAGAACAATGTTATTCCCAAGCTGAACTTGCGAATCAGAAGCGAGATTTGAACTTTGTTGTAGTTCAACGTAATTTTCACCAACCGCAGATTGAATAAGATTTAGGATTAACTCTGACCAAAAAAAATACTAGTTACCCAGATTAACCGCACGATAAACACCAATATCAAGGTACCTAGGTATGTAAAAACGATTTAAATATAGAATAAGAAGTTTCAAAAAATAGCACACCATCCTAACTTTATCAATAAAACACTTTTTGTATTCTAATATAAGCATTATTGGACTGTATAACTCGGCCGCACATTTATGGCACAGTGGGTCGAGTAGAAAAATATCAGAAAACTCACAGAAAAAGGAAGGCATTAAAATTTACATTCCGATTAATTAATAATTATTATGTAATTTCCTATACGTTTTCTGATGCTTTCGACCCTGACCAAGAGTGCCATGATTGCGCGCTCTCAGCCGGAAGATAATATCTGGCTATAATTAAATGGTGGTGAATAGGCACAAATGATCAATTAGCTTCGCGAAGTTGGTAGGATTAATATTAGAATATATGTCTACCGTAGATTCCGTGGTTGTTGAATATGACTATAAAATTACCTGGCATGGATTGCAACATATACATTTGTTATTATTTTACAAATATTTTCTCTACAAGATGCTGCACTTCAGCCTTTGCGCTCATTAATTTGCTTTCAACACCACTGAACAAGTGTAACCAATAAATTATTGTTATTAATACTACAACTAATACAGCAAGAGCAATGCAATGCAATGGTTTAATATCATACATACTGTGTCGACACTGCTTCTTACCATTTTGTCAAACTAACCATTGAAGTTGAGAAAGGAGCAAAAAAAACCGGTGGCTTCCCCGACAGCATAGTAAATGCCTTAACTTTATTTCACTGACGTTCTTTTGCCACAGTTTCGATTCGATATATGTTATTTAGTTTCTCAAAGAGGGCAGTAAAAATCTCGCCAGCTTCTGTAGACGGAATGCCTCTCCTCTTCATTTGAACAGAATCAATATGATATCTTCGTATAAGTTATAAAGTTCAATGATTTTTTTGACAGTCCTCGTGGGAATTCGTTGAACAATGCCCATGGTTATAACTTTTATTGCATTTTGGAGACAGACGTATAGAATTTCGGTACCGATTGAATTTAATGCCCGCAACTTTTTAGGAGGCTTTAACGGCATTTGGCAAGATTTCTTTTTTAAGAAAGCATTTAAAATTTGCGCTGTTGCAACTTTAATAGCGAAGAGTTTTTAAATCGGAACTTAGCTTTGGTTTCCGATTTACTATGAGTTTATGGAAGAAATGTTGTATAGATCTCAGTAGGGACTCGGTGTGAAAAAGTTGATAAAGTGTTTATCGCGCTATTTTTATTGGATATTATATTTCATTACATGTATTTCTTTTTTGGGTTGTTAACTATAATTTAAACTCATTGATGAAATATGATATAAAGTTATAAAAGGTATTTAGTGTAGAATAATTTTTATGGCGCGTTACAGTAATGTTTCTTGAAATAAGATGTTACTTTACGATTTTTGGAAAACCTTTCAGTAAGCGTCAGAAACTGCATAATGTATATTTAAAATGCCGGTTCGATTTTTAAAGAAGATATTAATTTTATTTAGAAACAAGTGGGTAAGAAACATACATTGGCATTTAATTTTACATTTTACATAAATTTAATTTTATATTTATCTTTCATTATCTTTATCTAAATGTGGTAAACATAACGTCAACAATAGCATCACCATTTATCTACTACACTACAGCGACATCGGTTATTTTACCAAAAAGAAAAAAATATCTTAAAGAAAATATATACATTTTATCTACCTTTATACTTACAACAAACATGCCACATCATATGTTAAAGTAGCTGTATCCAAAAATCACAGCTAACATTTGCTTCACCTACCTTCTTTGCCTTTCGTCACAGCTTCAGTTTGCACGAAAAGTGAATAAACACCGCCATGCTGAAAGGACCAATAGAGTTTTCTATGGAAAATGTGTTTTCATGTTCAACCTTGCATCAAAGGTTTTATTTAAAGTGGCACTGATGTTTCTATGTGGTGGGCGTATAAAGCAATATATTCGGTAAAGGAAAATATTGTGTTGATTCGACATTTTTACTGAAATTACTTACTAGAAATTTTTAAGAAAAAAAATTGAGTTACATTTATTTTATGTGTTCCAATTAAAAATTCGTTTTCCGTTAAAATATTACTTTGGGTTTTGTTTATTTAAAATTATTAAACTTTAATATAGAACTTGTTGTGACGTTTTTCAATATTAAAATTTAATAATTCATTAAGTTCAGAACTAAAGTTTATTCATTGAAGTTTTTATTTTATTTTATTAAAAATGAAAACTGCCATTTTAAATATTAAGTATTAATTATAGTTATGTTCATAAAATACTAAATGAAAAAATGCGTTAGTTAGCAATTTTTTTATTTACCATAGTGTGTATGAATGAAAACCAGGTAATTAACCCTTATTTAATTAAAGCTACACAAATTAATTAAATTTAGAAGCATAAGGTTTATAAATTATTTATGGCAATACACTTATAAACTTACTAGCAGTATGGTCCCGCCTTACTGGGAACCCGTTAACTTCGCATTGCTTCCTTTTAGAGGCATACTAACCTTGTGAAAATACACTCAAAATTAAAACAAAATGAAATTCGTGTTGGCGCATGCGCACCTAAAAGAGCAAACACTAATAGAGGATGAAGCAGCCCTAGGGCGAGCGCATATCTCAATCAAACTAATAGATAATGAAGCAGCCCTAGGGCGAGCGCATAGCTCAATCAAACTAATAGAGGATGAACAGCCCTAGGGCGAGCGCATATCTCAATCAAACTAATAGAGGATGGCGTCAAGCCCCCGTTTCGGCCCGGACCATGTATTTTCAAGCCCTGTTATGGTCCCGCAATCCCACGTGGATGACGTTTTTTTGAAACTAATTATATTAATTAAAAATTTCAATCAAATATGAAAAATCTAAGCCTCAGGTGCACACGTAGGTATTAAAAGGAATCTATATTAAAAATTTCGAATTTTTTAGAGCAGTCTAAGTAGGTCTTTTGCGATCCACAGACATACACATAGACAGACACACAGACTCTTTCTTTTATTATTATAGATAAACTTGTTCAGCAATCTACTGTAAAATGAAAATGTTTTTTTTTTTATTAAATATAGTGTCTAAGACTATTTTAAACACTAATCCTTTAATCAGACCTCCTTGAGCATAATAAAAAATGGCCATAGAATTAGTTTATTTATATTACCTTTCATATAAACAAAACGAAATTTATATTTAATCTTCGTTATGAAAAAATATATCATTTTATGAAAAATTCTTTTTAAAAGATAATGTTTTTCTATCATTTTTAATACCACATCACATTTTTTTCCTTTCATATGAAAATAAAAAGTCCCCAAGTAAAAATATTTTGACATTCACTTTTTAAAAGTAAAAAAAAATCTTAAAAACATTTTTTCAGTAACTCGATTTTTGAGGGTTTCCGTCCTTAGAATGTCTTAGAATGTCTGTTGAGAACGTCAGTTTGTCAAATTTTGACAATAATTAATTTACATTTGAAAGTGAAAATCGGTATTATAAAATTGTAATACAATATAAACTTTATAATGTACGGATGTACACTAAGAAGT
This sequence comes from Hylyphantes graminicola, assembly GCA_023701765.1. Classification (NCBI taxonomy): domain Eukaryota; kingdom Metazoa; phylum Arthropoda; class Arachnida; order Araneae; family Linyphiidae; genus Hylyphantes; species Hylyphantes graminicola. The sequence continues at coordinate 44,135,027 of CM043123.1, forward strand.
ATTCCAATTTTCTTATTTTTTTTAACAAGAAGTCAATACTATTTGTTAAGGTAGGCGAATACCCAAAATTCTAAAATTTTTATTATTTGTTTAATCTTTTCCAAATTTGGCATAGTGATTTAAACGATAATGAACAATGCTTTTTGGGCAATTTTTTTTTTATTTAAATATAATTGATTTATTTTAAACGGTGTTTTTCAACTAAAAAAAGGGTTTGCGCCAACACTTCTAGCTTAAAAAGTTTTACATTAATTTACCTGAAATTTTTTACAGATGCTATTTCAATATATATCTGTGCCATGAATGTAAGTTAATCGAAAAAATCCTTTTTTTGTGGTTAATTTATAACATTTTTCTTAATAACTTCTTTTCTTGTAATTTGTGTGTAAATCTAGAGGGTCATTGCATGTATCAGTTCAAAACGAAGAATTTAAAATTTTTTTAATTTAAGAATAATTAATGTTCATATGAGGAAAATTCTATATGGTAGACTTGTTAGCGTAAACCTCTTTTTTTAGTTGAAAAACACCGTTTAAAATAAATAATTTATATTTAAATAAGAAAAAATGCCTAAATAGTATCATTCATTATATTTGAAATCACTATGCCAAATTTGGAAAAGATTAAAGTAATAGTAAAAATTTTAGAAATTAGAAATGTAGGGAATTTTGGGTATTCGCCTAGCTTAAGTAAATTTCACGCTTGCACTACGCTAATAATACAAATGTTTCTTTTTCTGACAAATATTAAAATTTTTGTTTTTTAGTAGATTGGTCGTAAAAAAGGATAAAATGTAGTTTCTCAATAGGTCTTATTCAAATATGGTAAACACGTTAAATTTGAAGTTCAAATCTAGTTGTAATTTTATCAATCGCAACAGTTCCTTTGAATTTACAATTTGTTGTGATCGTACGTGTTAGTAAAACAGTTTTTGATTAATACATTTCAATGGAGAAATTGCCATCCAACAAAAATAACTTTTTGCGATATCTTCAAACTGATTGTTTTTGTTAAAAACAAAATACAATTATAATTTACCAATGTATAGCAATTTTCTGCTAAACTTACTCCATTATAAAATATACTTTGTTAAGATGCATTATTTCAAATTATTCATGTTCCTTTTTCAAAATAACTTATTGTAATGTTCTCCAAACATACAAATGTTTTCATATCAAAATTAAAAACAAAAAATAAGTACAATCATAAAAAATGCAAATTAATAAATAGTAAAATTGAAGTTGATTGGAAGTATTTTTTAAAACTAATTTCAGCACAATCTTAAATTCCAAATTGAGGCAACCTACATCATTGATACTTTCATGATTAAAAACCTATTTTGTATTCCTTTTTTAATCATATCTTTGAAAAATCTCATTTTAAGAAAAAACAAGCTATATTTTCAAAATAATCCAAGTTTTCATAGCTAGATCATATACTGAAAAAAGATACATTATTAGGCTACAGTAGAGAACAGTTTTCCAAACAGGTCAGTTCCATGAATGCTGACAAACCGTAACTTTATTTACAAAAGCCCTTACATTTAATTTACAACATATCCCAGCAAAAAAAATCAGCATAAAAACTTGAAGGAAACATGAAGTTTTTTTGTTCCAAATTCCGGCATGTTTCCTTCATTAAAAATCAGCATGTTTCCTGCACTTCACAAAACTGCAGGAATCATGCTGATTTCTTATGCAGGAAGCGTGCTGAATTCGGAAAAAAAAACTTCATGTTTCCTTCATTCTAAATGAAGTTTTTATGCTTATTTTTTTTAGTGTCGCCATCTGGTTTAAAAATTGTGAACTGAAAGAACTGGTGTTTATTCGTACGTATAATTAAATAGTATTAATAATAAAGGAGAAATTAATTAAATTAAAAATAAAACTGACAGTATTTTTTTCAAGCATTACTATTTATTACTATTTTTCTACTTATTACATTTTTTCTATTTTTAATCGGGATATTCTATATGGGTTAGGTTTCTGGGAATCGAACCCGGGTCTAATGTATACGTTGCTGATACTCTAACCACTACACTATCTTTACTTGTTAACTTCGGCGTACTGTAACTTTGAGTAACAAAGATTTTAGAGAGAATATCAATTTTGCCATGAGTTTGATTTGTAATTTACTTTTTGAAAGTAATATATAATGATTATTATAGTAAGTATAGTTAAATGTTATTTTTAAAGATGATAATCATCAAATTTCTTGGATTTAGTTTGTCTATTAATAGTAAAAAAAATCAGATAATTTTTATAGTTAGTTGAAATAAATACTAATTTAAAGATAAAAGTCAACTATAGTGATATTTATATCTGTTCAGCGATGATATGCTTTTCCGTATTATTTATTTTTCCATAATCAGGAAATATGTAAAATCAGCAATTTTTTTGCAATATGAAAGTACCTAAAATATCTGCATTTTTCCCACATTATAAATTCATGTTATAGAAATCTTGGCGTAACAAAATACAAAGATGTTAACCCAGCAAAAAAAAATTAGCATAAAAACTTCATTTAAAAATGCAGGAAAGATGAAGTTTTTTGTTCCAAATTCAGGCATGTTTCATGCATAAAAAAATCAGCATAAAAACTTCATTTAAATAACGCAGCAAATATGAAGTTTTATCGTTCCAAATCCAGACATGTTTCCTGCATTAAAAATCAGTATAAAAACTTCATTTAAAAATGCAGGAAAGATGAAGTTTTTTTGTTCCAAATCCAGACATGTTTCCTGCATTAAAAATCAGTATAAAAACTTCATTTAAAAATGCAGGAAAGATGAAGTTTTTTTGTTCCAAATTCAGGCGTGTTTCCTTCATTAAAAATCAGCATGTTTCCTGCATTTCAGAAAACTGCAAAAAAAAACTGCTGATATTTTTTTTATGAGCTATATTAAAATGCCTGAACTTAGAACAAAAAAAAACATTTTCCCTTCATTTTTAAATGAAGATTGTTTTGTTTATTTTATTAGACATTCTAAATACAGTTTTAATGCATGAAAAAATTTCTGAATTTGGAACAAAAAACTGCATTTTTCCTTCATTTTTAAGGGAAGATTCCTTTCTGATTTTATAAGGCGTTTTAAATGCATTTGTTATGCATGAAAAATACCTAATTTTGGAACAAAATTAGAGCATTTTTACCTTCATTTTTAATTAATTTGTTTTGCTTATTTAATTAGGCGTTTAAAATGAAGGAATAATGCATTTTTATGCATGATGCAAAATATCAGCATAAAACCTTCATTTTGGTTTTGATTTATGCAAGTTATATTTCTCTAAAATTAAGCTGCAGTAAACCTTACATTAGCAACAGATTCTGCAAAATTTAATATAATTCTTTAATCTTCAAAAAACCTTTACAAAAACTGCAACAGATCAGCATAAAACCTTCATTTTGGTCGTTGATTTACGCGCGTTATATTTTTCTAAAACTAAGCTGCAATAAACCTTACATTAGTAGCAGATTCTGCAAAATTTATTAACAATGATTTAATCTTCAAAAACCTTTACAAAAACTGCCAAATATCTGCATAAAACCTTCATTTTGGTCGTTGATTTATACAAGTTATATCTTTCTAAAACTAAGCTGCAATAAACCTTTACATAAGCTGCAGTTATTCTTCAAAATTTAATATGATGATTTCGTCAGCAATAAACTTTTACAAAAACTGCAAACTATCAGCATAAAACCTTCATTGATCACCACGTCTGCAAAAATACTTCATTCATCAGCAAAAAATCAGCATTTTCGAGATTTTTTTGAAGTTTTATTGCTGATTTTTTTTTGCTGGGATTCATCACATAAATAAGCAAAACTTTATTTCATTTACAATAATCAGCATCGTATAAATAAAAACAACCATACTTTATTTACAAAAACCATAATAAAAACAAGCATAAAAACATGATCAATAATAGAGGAAATAATTATTTATTATTCTTCAAGGCGAGTTTAAAACATAACCCGAAATTCGCAACACAGCATTATCGCTGCGATTCTGAGCAAAAACAGCTTCCTAAGCCCAAAAGGAGTCCCATCCTTCGCGCAATGCAAGCGGGAAACAATTTGTATTCATGAGCGAACCGAGAAAGCTTAATTAGGGGTCGTGCATAGCGATTGTCAATTTATTTCCCACCACAAACTGCATTTCTGGCGAGCCCCGCATCGGGCCCGGGTAATTGCATCAAGATACGACCGATTTTAAATATTACCCGTCCTCCATACAATGCTCTGTATCGATGCTCGCCATTAATTCCTAACCTCCCCGTCTTCAATTTAATGGGCAAGTTTCTACCACTGGATTTATCAAGGCCTAAAAGCCCTTCAAACGCTCGCTGCTAGGGTATTGATAAAAAACTAGATACATCATTTACATAAATGTGAATTTTTCCTTTTTAAATGTTTGTATGAAAATAACAAATTTAAAACTAAATGTGTCTGCTGTGAATAAAAGTGAATAAGTGCTTTTTGGAGGGATTCCCAGTAGATACCTGTATAGGACAATAAAGGGAGTGGGTGTATGAAATAAGTTGTATTTGTATTTTATTTGATGAAGGGTGTATTTAAAGCATAACTTGAAGAGAGGGGGGGGGTGTAAAACGTCGATTGAAAGCTTAATTTAAATTTAACTTAGTAAAGCTTTGATTTTATTGTGGAATCGTATGCATATGAAAAATGAAGCATATATGTTGAAACAACTTGATGCTTCTTTTAACTGAAATGAGTAAGAGTTCTGATAAGTAGGAATTTGTTTATGTCTCAATTAATGAATAGTTTTCCACAATTTCACCAAATACTTGGTAAAAATCGTTGTAGTGTCTGTACTCTAACGCAAGTTACAAAATTTATACAATTAGAAATACAAATAAAGAAATAAGGATAACTAATGATAAATAAAAACACACGACATCTCAAAATATTAAATACCAGCAAAGGTGATAACTTTTAATTAAATGGACAAGATTAAGCATATAAAAACTAATTCTATTCAAAATGATTAATCAACTCATTTTTTTTGGGAGGACAGCGAAATCTCTCTTTATCACAAGCAATTATCAAATTGACATCGCGACCCTGCAGAATATTAAAAACACCCACCTCTGTGACAATTCCGTCATATTTCATAAATGCATGAAGGAATCGCGATAAACTAATGTGCCATTGTGATAACATTGACACAGGCGCACAAAAACATTTCACTTTGCAAGAATGCAAAAGAGAGCGAATTATTTACATGTATACGTGGACTAAATATCTGATGGTCTCCATCCAATTACATTAATGATAATAGACTGCAAATAACTTTAACGGGAAGAATACGATATATGTTGAGGACCCACTATTTGTATGTAGCCGAGTGTTGCTGTATCTGCCTGCCGATGGGCGTTGCCTGTTTATGTTGGGTGCCTTTCGTGCGGCATGCTTTATTAGCTATTCTGCAGCAAAGAGTTTGAAATATTTTCCCGGCGAATAAATTAATTACACCTGCCATTTATTAAAGCTTGCTGTGTGAATATTTTATTTTGTTTCAAATAGTTTATGCAAATAAGTGCGCACGTTTAGGGCAATTGGGGATAGTGAATGGATATTAGAGGAGTGCGTTTGCCTGTTTGGAGGAAACACTTTGATCCTGCGCTGAATGATTGATTGGAATTGACTTTTGTGGCCGAAATTGCCATTAAATCAATTTGTTACATTTTCAGCACTTAAAATCGCATAGACGAACAAGTAATGTAGGGATATTTGCATATTCTTTTAAGTGAGTGGGTCATAAAATTTGGGTGAACGTTAGGAATTATTGTTTTCTGCTTAACTAGTTTTGTTAATGAATTAACTAAATTATTCTGTATTATTAAATATGCTTCAAATGCACAGTTATACAACATAAAATTGGATGTTTTCTATATATTCAAATAGGTAAATGATCCTGTATTCATTTAAAATTTAGTTATTCTGTTTTATTTTTTCTATCAATATTTAAACTATAATGTTTAATTTAATTTTTAATAAAATTAATATTAAGTAATGTAATTAAAGTTTTAAAATAATAATTTCAAGTTATTTAAAAAGAAATCGTGTTCACCACCTGATATAACTACTTTTTACGTTTGAAACTTGAAAATAATTCGTTCTTTTACGTAGTACTTACTAATGTAATGTTTACAATATTGTCTTCTTCTTTCGACAATCCATCACTATTATTTTCGAAACACGTACCATTAGCAGGTACATCTATTTTTCAGTTAACTTTATGTTTCTTCATATAAGTAATTCAATTTGACATGCTTGAAGAATTGGACACCAAATTAAATAAGAAAACTTTAATCTTGAAGTTTTCTGACACGGGTTAAACAAGATTATTAATAAATATTTTAATTCAAAAATAAATATATACTTTATTTTGCTATTTGAAAATGAACTAAAGATTTGCAATTTTTTAAATAAAAGCTGCATAGTTCAAAATTAAGCAGTTGTTTACAAGTTCTTCAAAAGTCACAGTCTACAAGATAGTCGTACATTTTGTAGTAAGCTTTGTTAAAATTTTCCTGATTTCAATGGTATTGATTTCTAGAAAAAAAATCATGTTAGATTTTTTATTACTTTTATAACATTTGGGGATGTAATTAACATCACTGCTAAAAATTATTGAGATCCAAATGCACGTAAAACAACGTTTTTATAATAAAACGTGTAATTGTAAAATTCATTCTCATGATGATCAACTTTACTGATGAATTAACATTTTTATCTATTCTGTTTATAGTTCAGCTAGAAAAAGGCATTAAAGTATTCCTGCTATCTAATGCCACTTTGGTTACTCAATTAAAATGTATTTTAATGCTAAATTTGGCAAATAATATTTTTCTTAAAAATATAACTTCGCGTGATTATCAAGAATAAAACAACTTTGCCCAGAGAAATAAGCCAAATTGACGTTAGCAAAGACATTTTATGTTTTTCTTGTACCTATTTACATTCCCCCACTGCACTTACCTACCAAGTTAATCGAATAAGCGGAAAAAACATGGGGCCCCAGCTCAGTAATGGAATTATGAAATGAAATAGAGCCGACAACAATATGTAAACGAAAATTACAAAGACCTAATGAAGAAAGGATATCCCGAGGAAAACGAACTGTGCTATCTAGGGTCGCGTAAATTTCTTGATTCGTCTCGTAGTTCCTCGTTATTTGGAGATTTCGGCCGAGTTTAGCGAAAGGGGTCTAACGAGATGGGTTGTCGTATCCCTGTGGGTCTCCCTCTCTCCCGTTATGGCTGGGCCTAAGGTAATAAGGGCCTGATAAGTGAGGCTGGGGATAAGATCTGCTTCAGTTTTCATTAGGATTGTTGATGTGTGATGAGGAGTGTAATCAGAAATGCTTCTCTAAAATTGCTTTTGGAATTCGTGTCAACTAACTACGAAAGAAATGAATTTTAGAAAAGCCCAGCTCGTAGGAGATATGATCCAGTTGGTTGATTGGGGATGAATGAGTGATAATATTAGTTTTGGATTTGTTTTACTAATTAATATTTTTGTGTGAAAATTCTTAACATAACAATCTATAACAGTCTAATGATTTGTTAGGATTTATGAACCTGATACATATTACGCCTTATTTTAGTCTGCTTGTGAATAATAATTTCTATGAGAACCCTTGTCTTTGAATGAATATAGTTATTATCAAAAGTGAATAAATATAATAATTAATTTTTTTATGTTTAAATCTGCTTTTTTTAAGGGTTCAAAACCATGCTGGAAACAAAACTTCAAATGTGAACAACATAATCCATATCATTTTACAATTAAATAACAAATTCATTTGTAATACATAATTTTAAAACATTTCTGTCGCCTATACACCCAATATACCAGCCTCGTGATATGATATGCTTAAGACGTTGTTGTCATGTTACGGAGGAGAGTTTTTCTTGATTAAGTGCCAAAGGAATGAATGTTTTCTTTCACCATAATGCGGAGCGCCGTTTTATCGGCCTAAGCAGACTGGGCTGTGCATAATTCGGGGTATTTAGGTGTGATCAATTACATAGAGATGTACATTGTAAAAATAGGGTTTCTAAATCAGATAAGAGAAGAAATCTGCTCGCGTCTTTTAAAGATGATTTAACATGGAAGAGGTATTGGCATAAGTAATGGTTGGTTGAATTGTTAGCAAAAGTTTCTTACACATTACACGTTTGTGAAAAAACATTTAATTTTAAGACATTTATTAATTGTTACATAAATAATATTTGCAACCAAAAAATAAAAATAATTTTTCTTGTATAAAAAATAAAACAAGAATTTCATTTTAATAAATATTTTTTTATTTTAAATTTAAAAAATAAGACTGTAGAATATTTTCTTTAATGTACCCAAATAAATTATCATAAGCGAAAGCGAGCAGAAATATTTTCCACTATCTATTAAATTCATCTTCATAAATTAAATTTCTTTGTATTGAATTAATTTAGTATACAATAATGTTCCTTCAATAACCATTTAAATATATAACACAAGTTTGAATAATTATTTTTAAAACTAAAATTTCTTTATCTAAATTGACCCAAATGTATTCCATTGAATCCTCAGTAATTATCTCTCTATTTATGTTGAATTCGCTTCATTTCCTTTATTAGCGCAAAGCCTCGATAAATAAATTAGTAAACTAACTGCAAAGTAATTAAGGACGTTTTCAGCTAATTTGCAAAGAACTAGAACTGATATCTGTAAACAAAGATGTATGTATGATAAATATCCAGAGACCGAATCTAACCCATAGATCATTAGAATCTAGAAGCAATCAGCAGCGTGTCAAATTACGCAGTGCTGTCGTGGGGTTCATTACGGACATTAGGGGAAATTAAGTTGATCGCCTCGATCCTTTAGTAGAAGACAGCGCAGAAAGAAGTTGCGAGAAATTGATTTCAAATCATCATTGTTGTCCCCGTGTCGTTTAATGCATGGCTTGTTCAATGGGAAGTGTTTAGATGTGTTGTGTTTGCTATCGCGGAGATGATTTTGCTGATTGGCAAGTTAAGTTATGGGTTCGAATACAGTTTGTGAAGGCAACACCTTACAAGTGTTCTTTGATATTCTAAAAATTGTTTTTTTAAACTCTTATTGGTTGGTTAACGAATGAATTTTATCCTCAAATAGGAATATTAAACTAACTATAGTATAAAAGGAAGATGTGAGTGACCGTAATTATATTTACTATAGACTTGTTTCATGTGGCGTAGTTCCTTCCAGCTCTCCTTCCTGCGTTTTCTTCGATCTTTGCTCCGATTGGAGATCTGTTCCCACGTGACATTGATTTACCAATCGTAGATTGAGAAAGAATTTATTTTCATTCAGTATTTCTGTTGTCACTTAAGACCTAAAGAATGTCCATTCTTCTATTGCATTATGCTTTAAATTATTCATTGGGTATCGTTTTGTTTTATTATCCTTTGTTTTAAAACGTTTATTTTAAACATGTTCTCAATGATAATTAATTTCTTCATTTGATATTTGAGCTACAAATATTTTTAAAGTATTTGTCTCTATGATATTTTTTTCCAATACAAATAATCATTTTAAATTGATACTGCTTCACAACGCAAAATAACAACTTTAGTAACAACATGATGCTTAATGACATGTTTGAAATATAAAAAAAAATATTACATAATTTTCTCTAAGCAATTATATGTACCCTTTCTAATATGCATTCCAATTCATTTGAAGTCCAAGAATTAATAAGCATAAGGAATAACACCTACGTTAAAAGGCTTTCATAACACGTGTAGTATTCTTCAAAGATAAATATTTCGAAGATATGCATAAGTCCAAAGCGTGATAAATCGCCAAATTGGAGATATATCTGGAAAGTAATCTCGTAAGTGGATTGTGTTATTCAAAGTATTAGTGCATTTTAGCGTCTTACAAGTGATGCATCTTGGACAGCATTCTCAAATATTCATTTAAAATCCATTCATGAATAAGCATAGTTAAAATAAGAATTGGTACCTGTGTCATTTCCGATATAAAGGGTATAAAATCTGGGCAAATTCGGCGACAACAAAAAAATTTTTTGAAAAATTTGGGAAAAACCGATATTTGCTACTATCACCCACTTTTCTAAAATATTTCATGAGTAATTTCATTTCTATTTTTAACTATTAATTACACACTTTCATAATTGGTGTGTAAACTGAATCGACGATAGTCTCCACGTAGGGGACATGCATGATCATGCGTAATAATGGTTTTACAATTAAATTCCAATTTTTGGTACTTCGATTAAAAAATAAAGAAAAAAATCATTATTTATAAACGCATCCTTATTTAAATAATTGTTTAATTAAAAAATGTGTCCACTACAGATACAATTATGTTTAATAATTTACCAGAGCATTTCGCTGAAGTGGACAGAATGTTAGTTTTGAGTTTTAGAACAAAGGGCTTAGCTGGAGAAACGCACTGAGCTCTGACTGAAAATAAACCACATACATGAAGATTGCAATAGCAACAAAAAGTTTTTAAAATGTAGAGTTACATAAATAGTTCAATCCACGGAGTGGACAAGTGCTGTAGAAAAATGAAATTATCACGGAAATGTATTTTATATTAACACCGAAATAATAAAACTTCTACAATTAAATCATAAGCAAGATTCCTTCCTTATTTTCCTTTTAAGTTATTCTGATGTCTTGTAGATCCATTTAATTTTATTTTGGTTGATTAAAACATAAATCTTCGAGTGGATACACACATTTTACGAGGGACAGTTAAAAAATCAATTAGAAAAATTGAATTTTTCCTCATTTAATTTTTAATTTTTAAATTACCAATAACATAATATTTTTTAATAAAAACCAAAATACTCCAAATATATATCTTAAAGCACTTAATGGTTGTAATACTATTTTTTTGATCGTCTTGAGGACAGTTCGCGGATTGGGATAGAATTTTGAAAAGATTACCATTTTGAACTTTTTTATTGCTCTTCTGCCTCAAAACATTATATTGAATGACTTGGAAGATTAACAAAAAAACCATGGAAATATAATTTAAAATCACTATAGAATGAGGGCATGACTTCTGCCCCTTGTTTTGGCAATGACCCACCTAAGTTAGACTCGCATAACGCTAATCGTAATCTTCAAAGAGAAATATTGTAACTGTATGAAATCCCCAAAAGCGAGATGGCTCGCCAACCGCTGCAAAGTCGGATAAGTAAGAAACTAATTGCAAAATGAGAGACTTGGTGAATAATCCATAAAGGTAGTGCATTTGGCGACAGCTTGTGACGAACATGGTTTGGAGTACCCCAAATTAGCTTAAAATTAAAAAGTAATTTTTCATTCAACAACGACATCTACCGGTAAAGTAATCCCGTAAGTGGATTGTGTTACGCAAAGTATTAATGCACTTTAACGTCTTAGCAGTGGCGAAACTTGGATTAGTGACTTATATCTTTAAATATTTCTATAAATGTGCGTGGTTATTCTGCAGGGCATTAATGAGGCACGTTTATGGATGGCAAATGATTTACATTGCACTACTCTCAAATATTTCAAAACATGCCACAAATAAAATGTACACAGCTTAGCTCTAATTTAAATTCTTCATTCATTTAGAAATTGTTTCATTTATAGTAGGTTTGAATTATGAAAATATTAACAAACATTACTTCTGTAAGTGTGCAAAATCATATTTAAGTATCAACTCGCAATAATAAATTTATTATAGCTTATGCTATAAAATTCTAACAGCTTATGATAAATAAAGTTTAAAAACAAAGCATCAACGCACAGTGACTATTTAAATTTGCAAGATCAAATGAAGTGTTTCATTATTCCTCCCCGTAAAAACCCTCCACACAGTTTATCGCCTCGAGAAGAAAAGCATTTTATCACTCCATCCGATCCTTCCATCATAACGAGACGTGGCTTTTATTACACCCAAAACTGCCCTTTTCTTCCTCGAATAAAACTTCAATTTGTCGTGTTTTGTCATTAGGGTATTTAATAGCCGTTCCCCGCCATAAAATGTCGTCGCAACGGCCACCTTGTTGTCAAACCGTTATCACGACTCAAATGATCCAGCAGCTAATGATAGTCAAATGACTGGCCGTTAACTCGTTAGAGAGGGGAGGTCCTATCCCAAGCCGGTGATGGTCTTAAATGCACCCTGAGCCCTTGAATTGAACTCGTGGAAGGCCGGATAAGGTGCGAAGACTTGCCTTTCAAGCGAGGTCCGGCTCAGGACGCCGTTAATGACACATCTATATGCAAGGGCCCGGACAGTGCGCACCATTAACATTACGTGTCCGGTATAACCAATCGGACGATAAGAATATATTATGGTTTATTTTGGTTACGGAAGCCGGCTTGTTTGTAACGATGGGACGGGGGTAATAGCTGAATATTGTAACTTGGTGATTGCGGCAGTAGTTAAATGATTTTTTTTGTTCTGTATATGGTAATTGCTGAAGGGGTTTTATTGTGAATTTTGAGTAATTGGTTACACGCACTTTGGATTTGGGGTTAAATTAGCGTAATCAAAAAAATAGAAATTCATTTGCGTATATGAATATCATATGAACTAAAGAATCACAAATTCCATACATCTTATAACAAAATATTAAACACCACTTAATATATATAAGGAGGCATTAATATAGTGTTTCATTTAACACTGAAATAAACATACACTCCCTTCTCCTAATACCTTACATGCAATTCTGTTTAATCCAATAAATTCAAGAGTAACACTTTCAAAATCAACAATCGAACTCAACAAATAAAGGATCCCAAATATCTAAAAGATCACACGTCTAGAATTTTCGCTATCGCCTAAAATCCCGTAAGGAATTGCGTAGAAAAATCTTTTGATACTGACTTTAAGTTCATCTTTGTGAAGTTGAAATGTGTGATAGTAATCCCTATCGCTACAGGGCCGCGTAGATTGAAATAATCCACGGAGAAAAGCGTTATTTTCCAGTTGTTGAATAATTTTAAAACTTGTTGAGCGTGGATGAGTTTTATGCTGAATAATAATTCACAGGTAGGAATATATTTATTCTGTCATAAACCGTAAAGGAAACTGTTAGATGTATTTACATTTTTTCTTGCATATGAATTTTAATTTATTTCGTTTTTATTGGTAGCAGTATACTTTTATTTGGGTGTACATTTATTGGGAGTAAAAATATTTTTCTTTCATAACTCAATGTATATTAGTTTAGAATAGACGAATGTGTGAAAAAAGAAACAAAATTAATTTAAAGTAAATTTTATTCAATGTTAGTTTGTAATTTAAATGTATCATTTTAAATCAATCGCATTGAGAAAATATTAAATACATTTTACTTTATTTATGGAGAGTAAAATTGTGTGTTTTTACCTTTTTAAAATACATAAAAAATACTCAGTGCAAAAGAGAAAACGCTTATTCATAATTACTTTTATTCAGAGGTATATACATAAATATTCTAGCTTGTGTGCTTGATCAGAGGCCCAAGTACATTCAGGGCGAATGCAGGAATACTTTTATTCATGAAACTGCTTGCCTATAAAACTTAAATGTATCAAACCAGTTTAAAATGTTACATAACATTTTATTAGTAATGATATCATATATTATGATCCAGTAATATTTTACTTAATCTCTAACTTCCAAATGTACACAATGATTATGTAGAATTCCTTATAAAAGAATGACTCAGTAAATCTTTAAATCAGAAATAATACAAAATAAGATCCCTATCTTAGTGTGCCTTAATTAAACAATCCCTTCTTCGGTCGATTCAAAGGAGAATCATCTTCTCTGTCTTAAATTAGTATTTTTCCATCTCAAATTCTACAACATGGGAATAACGAAATCCAGAGACCGGGATATTCGAGCAAAAATAAACTCTAATTCTCTTGAAAGTAACAATCTAGATTAAAGGAAAACTCCTGTTCTCCCCCTTAGGGTATAATGCAATTTTCGAAACAACATATCATCATATTCGAGGCTTCAACAAAATTTCAAGTCTGGCTGTATACAAATTCTTGCTTTATCACGAAAGTTTGCATTTTGGGATTAAAAGTGAAAAAACTGTTTAATCAACAGGCTGTATAGGTTGTTTCTAAGGGAGCAGGTTAAAAATAATGTTCGGATAAGAGAAAAACAAATAAAAGCAACAATAGAAACCTTTCCGAGTAAATTGAAAAAGCAGAAAAAAATTCATTAGTCTTTTAGTGTGAAGGATTCTCTGCTATGGTGTGATGAAGTTGGAACTTACATTAAACTACATTTGAATCAAATAATTCACTGCAGAGCCCTATGGCAGAAGAAAAATTTTATAAGACTCTAAATAACACATTTCTAGTTTGATAAATATTTACCATTGGTGGAAATTTTTATTTGTTTTTCAGTCAACAAATCGATTGAAGTATCAATTAAGAAAAAAAAATATTTCGCGCTGATCCTTTCGGGTATTTGGAAGAAAGATACAACAATTTTTTTAAAGAAATCTTGTATCTGTAACTACTAAAAAAATTACTAATGGGTATCATGAATTATCAAAAGTAACACTTATGCAAGTAAAAAAAAGCTTCGTGGGCGACAAAAGAAAACAATTTTTGTCAGAAGAAATTCCAATATCGCGTATACAAATGATTGGAATAATATTAGTTGTAAGTTTGTGAAACTATTAGAACGAGTTGGCCACCATTTCGCTTTTAATTTGTTTTCTGCAACCTGACTAATCTTGGGGAAGATCTTATCACAGTTGTTAAACTCTTGGGGTTCGACTGGATTTTTAATCTTTGTATGCGATGTAATGCTCTAATTTGCTCCATATCATTTTTCATCTTCGTGCTTTGTACGTATTAAGGCACTCCGACTCGTTATTTTTTCCAATGGTTTGGTCACTTTTTAATTAAGTTCTAAAGTTTTTTGTTAGAAATGTTTTTATCAAGTTTTTGTTTAATTATAGTATTCTATTCATTCTTGAAAGCTACTTTCTTTTAAACTATTTGCGATTTATTACAAAGTTACATTTTGTTGTTTTGTTGCTAGTAAACTAATTAAAATCTCTCAAATACAGTTTGTTTAGCAAGCAATAACATTTTTCGGCCCTATTAAAAACTTTGACAAATTAAATACAAATGACTAATGATTACATTCTTAATTTAAGTTTGTGAGAGTGTAAATGACTATTAACACACGACTTAAAAGTACCTTGTAGTTTATTTAATTAAAAGTGTCATAATATTTAATGACTTTTGTGCAATTTGTGACTGCGACAAGTACAATAAATTTTGGTACAATATTTTTGTTATACATTTTCAAATAAAAATTAGTTTATAAATTAAAATGTACATTGTGTAAACAGGGTTAAAAATAGAATTATACAATAAAACATTTTTGCATCTTTTTACTTTGTCAATATATAAAACTTGTAATTGACCCTTTAATATTTTTTTAAAAAATTAATGTATAATGTAATAAGATATTAATGCATTTCTTGGATAATTCAATATTACTTTACTCATTACAAGCCACATAGATTCCAACTTCCAAGACCCAATATTTAAAATCATTTCCTTCTGCTATTTAATAAGATGAAGTAATCAATTGAAAATCAAAGCAAACAACCTAAAGAAAATGACGCAAGATTGTTGAGTGTAATTAAGCGTAATTAAGCAGCTAATTAGCTGTAGGTAAATGCGTGCATATTTAAGATAGCTTCTGGCATACGGGTCCCCTCCTCCTATCGCAGCTTCCAAATGCCTCTAGCGTCGAGACACTTGCAAAATCTCAGATGGGACTGTGACTGAATTAAATTATAACAACCCTCATAAGCTTCCCAGATAACTACTTGTAACTATTTATCTACTTCTTGGCGACAAACTGGTCTCGGGGGAATCGTAAGGTGTTGAGGAGGGGGACAGTAAAAATTTATCTTTGTAATGAATTTCACGCTTGCTTGGGTGTGAAAGTTCTTATGAATTAATTACGTTAAATTTCCTTATAGGTATTTTATGAAAGGTTATTAATTTTATTTTATTTTGGGTAAGTATTGATTATTTCTATCTCAAAAATCAATTGTATTTTTTGGTGACAAAAATTTATAAATTGTGTGTAACCTACCGTTTTATTTAGATGTCAAATACTAAACATAGAATCGGTATTTTTTAAAAAATATTATTATTATCGATTGCATTGTAAATAAAAGTTCCATATTGGTGAATAAGTTTAGTTTATATTCGTTAATATTTAAAATAAGTAATGTTGAATTGCCAAATATTTTTTTTATTGTAAAAAACAATTTGCCATGAATTTTGACCTGAATCTTAGGGCGATTTTATGTTAAGAGTTAATTATTTTTGTTTTGGTGTTTAAAAAATATTAACAATATCTATGTATTTTCTATCGGTTTTCTCATAAGACTTTTTATTCTTCTATATGTAACTCTTTATATATTTTTTATCTGTTACAATGGATTAAATGTATTTCATAAATACTATTTTAACTTTTGAATTAGTGCGTCAAAATTAGTATATAAATCAAACTATAATTCCTTAACAATATATGTATTAACTTACGGATAATTGAGCCTCATTTTAAAATATTGAAATAACTTAAACTCTCCCTCTTAAGTGTTCCGTTGCTTTATAAGAAAAAGAAATCGTAAATGGGCGCTTCAAACTGAAAAATGAAATGCAAGTCACCCAGCTTTGGAAAGTTTTCAGGAGAAAATCCCAAGTCTACAGCACGATCTCGTAGTTTGACAAAACTGTTCTGAATTCATAACTACCATTTGTAGATTAAGGTAATGAAAACATCTAAAGTAACCCCACTCTCTTGTGACCTCAATTATACCCAATCGCCGATAAGATTATGGTTCATGTTTAGAACTATGTTCTGGTGTGAGTACTATATTAGAACTATTTCGACAAATGACTAAGTTGCTTTATAGATATAATTAAAAAAATATTGGTTTGATTATTTAAAATTTAATTTCAATCTTTATGAAGCTAGGCTATAATTTCCTGCCGAAAACATATAATTTTTTCGTTAAAAATAATCGATTGAGCTTCATTCATTAGACAAATTCGGAACTTATCTTTAAGGAAAGTTATTTTTTACACTTTATCCGTTTAAACAGCTCTATAGCACATTAGCTTCTATATGATGCATTTTTGTTCTGATTTGGCATTACTTCACTGCAATCATAAAGAAAATATGTTTTGGAAATAAGTTTAATCACAAGTGCTATGCAAAAATATTTTTTTTAATTAAAGTCAGTTACATGTTTGTCGAACTACTCTAAACAGCCGGCCTCTGGCGACTGTCATCGTGATTGTTGTTAATGGCACTTTCTCCTAAGAATTATCTTCGGCCCATTATTAATCTCTGTTTGAAACGTCATCAAAGTTTCTAATTACTGGAAAGTAAAGAGAGTTCAATGGATCCTACCATAGCCTGCCTCCCATATAACTGATGATGATTCTTGATCCAATAGAATGATCCATATTTTTCATAACGTTATTAGAAAGACTCTTTGTTTGAAAGATTTAAAATACGAGGTTTCGTAATTAGTTTCGGCTATAGCAGGCACTCAATAATAGCTGATCTCCTTTTTAAAAAGATTTATTCTTCAATATGATAGAACTAACTAGTTTATAAACTACTCAATTTAACTATGTTTTTTAAGTAATTAAAGCTATTTTTCAGGCCCAAACGTTTTCTTCCATACAAACCAATTTTGGGCATTCTTTTTTTAAAAAATAATAATACATATATATTAGTTGGAATTCTTTTAAGACGAACTATTCATTATTTAGTTGATATGAAAATATTGAAGCTTTTTATTTGAGAACTGAAACCAATCAGAATTATTAAGATATTTTTTATAAAAATATGCTATAACAGTATAAACCATTGGAGTGAAATTTTATTGCTTTTATCGTCTATATTACAAGAAGCGATAAAACTATAACACTTTAAATATTTTCAATTTCGTTTTCCCGTTCCATATCAACTCCCTCTTTGAAAGGATTTTGATTAGTGCAAAAATTCAGTTCTGATTTCCATTAGGGCGCAGGAAACGACAACCGAAAGGATAACCCTGATGGAAGAATCCATCATTCCCTGGGAATCCCGAAATAATCCCAACAGCTGTCTGGACGGATTTTTTCGTGCTCCCGAACATTCGGATGTTTTTTCTCAGTTTCATTTAATTGCCTACTTTGCAATATTGAGACAAATTATTCTTTGTATCGGGTCGGGGGATTCTGAGGAAGCGTCTTCTGGGTTGTACAGGAAGGATGGAACGAATCAGGCCAAGGAAAAGGATGTTGGTCGGGAAGAACAAATGAAAGAAACTTGGGAAGGACGCGAAGTTAAAAGTAAACATTCAATTTGAAGCGATTTGCGTGGACGAATAAGATTTTTTTTACGTTTTTGTTATTGTTATATATTATCACTTTTTAGGTCATAACCTATTTATTCTTTTCTCGTTTCTTCACATGCGTTCAAATGACGATAATAGAATTTTTTTCTCTTTAAATCCAAAATTTTGCATGATTTTGTTTTTAATTAAAGAGTTTTGAAAATCGTCTTTTTCATCATTTAAAAATGTTCTCGATTACAATTCCTATTGCGAAATTATGAATAAAATTTTCATCGTTTTAATTACTTTTTTGGCTGAATTACTTTTTGATGATCTTTACTCATATAAATAAAAGTAACTGCCTTGTCAATAAAAGTATTTTTTAAAAATTACTCCAACTATTTTTCATTTAAAACCCTCGATGAATAGTACCGATAATGTGTCTTCACATGCAATCCCACATCAATTAAACTCAAATTAATTCCTCCACCTCACCATTGTTTCCTTCCCATTACAATCCTAAATTGTTCGAGCCTGAATATTTACACAAACGCCTTCCAGAAACACGTTGATTTAACAAGCCCCGTTACTCCAACAAACGCAGTTCCTCAAAACTCATTGCCTTGGAAGTTAACTGCGGTTTTCTAACGTTCAGAATTGACCCTAACTGCGGACCACTTCAAATTAAACAGGATAATTACCGGTTCTGGAAGCCAGGGTTTGTTGTTTAATCAAATAGGCCTTGCCTCGTGTTATCAATCGCATGGAAATGAAATCGTCAAAACTAGGCCGTAACTCTAACTGGGCCTGGCTTTTGTCTACCAACGGTAATGCATTTAACTGTCTGGGATAAGTGTACTTTGTATGTAAGAATTACGCTGGGGAATTTTATTATACTTGATGCTGTTATGCAAATATCATTATGCACAGTATTATTTATATGAGAATTGTTTTTATAATTTTACCGTTTATTTTATCAGATGAGCACATAAGAATAATATATTGTTTGTATGCGAATTCTAATTTGCTTAATACTGATACGTAGATAGTTATAAAAATCTAATGTCCTTTTTTTCATAGGTTATATATATTTTTTAAATATAAAACATTATTTAACTGCTAGTAAAGGCAATGTTCTTTAAAAGAAGTATAAAGAATTAACTGCTTTGAAACGTACAATATATTTCTTCTGGGAAAGTAGTAAGAAATAATGTTTTGTCAAACATCAATGTCAAAATTTATAGATAATTTCCTAAGTAATGAATTTGTAAAAAAAAATCATATTGTCATAAAACTAATTTATTAATTAAACAGACATGGTTTATACAAATAAATATTTCATTAATTTTCCTTAAAAAATAAATGGGTAATTTTGATTAATATTTTACGATCAGTATGAGAAAATGCAATATTGCGAATGAAATTATTACTATAAATAAAAAAAGATATCCCAATTAATTTTTGTAGTATTAGAGGTTATTTATTTTAATTGCTATGCAATAATGATAAACGATAAACTATTAATCTTTATTTTAATATTAATGATAAACGTTATCCACTTGTCAATCAATAAAACAAAGCAAAGTATATTTTCGAATCCATTTAACGTATTGAAAAGAACCTCATTACCGTTTAATATCTAAATGATTTCAATTTCTTAGTTCTAATAGCCGATGTTTATTCTTGAAACATAAAACGTCGGCCCTTTTGTTACGAAGTTACAAATTTTAAAATAACTTTCTAAGTACTTTTACAAAATATGTTTTTATCCATTAAGAAAATAAGATTAAAATTACATAAAATTATTTTTTTCCTAAATGGCCCATTAGTAAAACGTATGTATTTAAACAATTATTATTGTAAAGTATCCACATTTAAGAAATAATGTTAAATACAAAGCTTGATGTTCGTCTAGTTCTTCTTGATTTCTTATAGTTTGCTTTTTCTTTTCTGAGTTGCAGTTTTTACTTTTCAACATTCTTGAATAGAATCTAATGATAAAAGGAAATATTTAGAAAACGGGAATAAAAATTAACTTGATGGGTAATGAATGAGAAGAGGGAATTTTTTCGTAACAAAAAATTATGTTTTATTTTCAATCGATTTCAATAATACTTTAAATGCTACTGAAAATAGAATGGGCTAAAAGATAAATACTAACAATGTTGTGTTTTTACTAGCCCATTATTTTTATTTAAAACGTTCAATTTAATCTAAGTTTCAAATGACCAAAAGAAAAAACTTGCTTTAAAAAGCTATTTTGTTTCATTTAATCATTAGTCTCATCTCGGTACGTTTTAAGCAGCACAATAAACTTGAAACTCGTCAAATTGTTTGATGTAAAGATCTATTATTCTACCAAGCATCAAAAAGGATTTTTTTCTAAATAAGTCAAACATTATCTAAGGCAACTTAGATTAATTTTTTCATCCTCTATTGTCGAGTCGAACGTTGAGGTTTTCTACCCTAAAAACGCAAATGGCAGAGACACTTAAACAGTTCAACGAAAAGTGACTGACTGCATAAAAAAGGTAAATTATGTATAAAAAAAACAATGATTACACATTGTCCCCGAGTTTAGAAATTCCGTAATGAGAAATACTCAAAGGGAGTTGCGCTCAACAAAGGATTGTTTAAAAAATAGTGTCTCAGAGGCCGAGGTACGGAATTCTAAAAAAAAAGTATACACAAAAAAAAGAGGGGCTGTTTTTGTCGCGTTAACGTAATTTTCTAGTTTGAACAACGCTAGCAAATTGGATTCATGAGTCGAAAATTCTCTTTTCGTTAATTGTTTGTTGTGCTATTTTAGATGGTTGCTAGGCATGCACTGTAAAGTGAAAAAATTAACAAAATAAAAAGAATGAAAATAACAAAATCAGTTTTTTTTTTATAATTTTAAGACTAGCTGTAAGCTTAATTATTAGTAGTTTAAGTAATGATGGAAAGAAACACATTTTCAAACTATTTTTCTTTTAAAGGAGAGGAAGCGTAATGATCGGAATATTTGAAACACAAAATAATAAAGTAGCATCTCTGGAGAATTAATAAAGAAATAAGGGATTACGATCTTCGCTTATGGTGCTTTGAATATCTTTTTTATGTTAGTTATTTTATAATGTAATTATGACGTTTCTAATTCAATTGTTTAATATAAAATTCACAATAAAAACTGACTAGTTTATGCATTATTAGACGTTATTTGACACTTAATACGCTTCAATAGTTTATTCATTTGTATAATTGGCTTGTTTCACGAGGCGCAAATCATTTCTGCTTTTATTCTTGGTTTCATTGGTGGTTTCGGTGATTGGTGGTTTGACACGGTGAATTCCGGCCACTATATTGATTAGCCAATCGAGCCTTTATTTTCATTCCCGTAAAACTGTTGCCCCTCCAAACGTAACACATACACATTAAAATACATTAATAAATAATCCTTGATTTTGTTTCAAAGTTAATATGTAAATTGCAAATAATTATTCTGGGTAATGTGAGACAAAAGTGTATTTTTTCGTGTTTTGATGTGATAAATTGCTGTGCATAGCGTTATTTAAAATTACACTGGGGAGGAATCTCTTAAGAAATAAAATAGTATTGATGACCTTATGGTAATAATATAAAATAAAAAAAAAGCTTTCTATGGGAAACTTTTCATTAACGATATAGTAAGGAAGAAAGTTTTGAAAATAGCAAGGTTACATTTCATATTTTGTAATTTGATTAAGATGAAAGATGTAAAAATTACAATACGTTACACATTATTAGGGTAATCCATATTCGTCAAATTCAATTTTAGGTGGGACAACCTTTATTTTCCACACTGACAGTAAAACAAATACAATCTAAAACATTATTAATGCTTTTTCACCGGAAGAATTACTTTCATTATTCGGTAAAAACGAGATTCGAATGCGTAATGTGACTTCCCAGCCCCAAACATGCGATATCCCGACATGAGTTATGCCCACTAAAAATCCCACAATTATTTCGGAAGTCGGGTTGATAGCATCGTACGACACGATCCATATGCAAAACAACTTTACGTGATAATAAGACCGAATCAATAGCCAACATAGTCTTTGCTGGAGCACGTAATGCTGCTGGATAATAACACACAAAAGCTATCTTCTTAAATGACTCCAGTGGTTTCAGGACAAGCTTTTAACCTCTGTTATCAATCAAGGGATGTGGTTTGTATGCAAAGTATTTAATGAGTATGCAGGTATGAGTTTTTAGCGTGTGTTGGTCTTGTTATATGGAGTAGGTGGGATTTTTTCATCGAGAAGTGTATCATCACCAACATAGTGATAACGCTGCCAAGATAGCACACCTGTCGTGGGTCAAATTTCATTTTTCTCTAGACATTTTTGCATTATCTATAATATGAGTATCTGTTTTAATACATTACAATGAAATAAAATTATGAGGTTTAATTGAAAAATCAGGAGTTGAACTAAATTTGGCGACGACTAGGCAGCTTGGCGGTCGAAACCCCGATACCTGAATAAAACCATTTTGTAATGTCTGAACGATGTAGAAGGAATACAAGTACAGAAAATGTAACACTATTTCATAGGAACAAAACATAAACACTTATTTACATGCCCGTCACGTGATTTAAATACATTTGGTGATTAAATGCATTTGGTACTACGGTTCATACGATTGGGTGGTTCATGGATTAATAATTAAGCGTTACATTTTAATTATTAAATAAGCATTTAAAATTCGCAATTTTAAACCTTAATTATTTTTAAGGAAACTCTATTATGCTTTTAAAAATTATTTATCATCGAATAATTTTTTTTGTTTTGCATATTTATAAATAACTAATTTTGACTTGATGACTACAATATATTTATTTATTTAACAATCATCTAACCCTATTGAAAATATATGTAAAATAAATTTAAAAATTGTTTTAAAATACAAATATTTCTAAAGAACCATAACATACAAAACGGCCATTTACCCATTGAAAATTTAACGAGAGCTTTAAAAAAAATAACAGCCAACTTCATCAAGTTATCATTAAGTCGTCACAATTCATTAGTAAGCATTTTCCAAGTAACTTAATGTTCTTTTTAGGCATCCCTAAGGTCATTAACTATACTCCTAATTTCCTTTGTTTCGTAAATTCGTAAAGAATATTTTCATATAAACACATTTTCGATAAATTCAGATACATATAAATAACCATGCTTGTGATTATCGATTTAAAAAAAAAATATTGTAGCTTAGAGCTATCATGTATCTTTTCTCATTTAAATGTTAACTTTTTAGCTATATAATTTGAGCTACCCCAAAACCATGATAAGGTAATAAAAATGCATATAGTTCTCTTTCTCATAGAAACAAGATCTTAATAAAAGAATCGTTTTAATTTCCAAACTTTTGTCATATTTTATTTGACCACAACTTTGATACTAAAAATCAATGTTCATTTTGTATAAATGTATAATGATTTAATGCAACACAGAAACATATTAGATTGATAATTATTTTAGGAACTATTTTTATTTTTAAAAATCATAGAGATAACCCATTCTTTTATCTGTTTTCATTCACAAATAACATTATTTATTGGTGTTTATAAAAGAAAAGTTGTTTAAAATAACTAACATCAACAATAAATGAGCTTGTAAGTAAGAAAAATTTGCTTTCTGAAGGAGCAGGACAGCTAATTTATTTATTTAAAAAAAAGTAAATGTGTTTAAGTTTGCACCTAGTTGCATATTTACAGTACAGAATATTGTGTCCTTATTTTTTTTTCTTGCGACAATTTGTTTAAACAAATATACTTTTCAAATACCCAATTTCAATTTGAGATTGAACTTTTATTACGGTATTTATCGTGTTATTATAACCATGAAATTGCTAGCTAATGACATAATTTGAGCATGGTAAACTGTTTTTTTTTAAATGATAGAGGACGCATCTGCCACTGAAGTAATTGTATTAATTATCTAACAGGTGCTCATTGAGTGCAATTAGTTATTAAAGGAATTAACGTTTAACCTGAGTACTAATCTCTGTTAAACGATTAGGAAGTTTTCGCAGGAGTAATATTTTTTAACTAATGTTTAAAATTAAGAGATAATTGCAAGTTTGCTAGACGTTAAAAAACGAAATATTCGTTAATGCGAGGCTGTGAAGTATGAAATTCTAAAATAAATATTCAAAACTTTAAAAATTTAATATTTTGGTACAAAAATTATTTATCATAAAATATGTACTAAAATCGTTATTGGTTTCGTTATCGATGTTTACTTATAAACTTGTACTTTGTATTTTTTGTAGATTTTTGTGCATAAAAAATTAATTTCTCATTTACCGCATAATAAAATATAAGCAAATACAGATACACTTTTTGTAATTCTACTTTACCGTTAAAGTGTAGCAATAGCTCTAATTTTTTTTGTCTTGTATATATTTGAAACAAAATTTTATAGCTGCTGACCTGCAATATGAAAAACAAATTAAAACATATTACTAGTAGGAAATTTAAATATGTGTTTAGCAAGCATTTTATTGCTATTTTCGGTTCTTGAATATTAAATTAAACTAGTTTCATGATAGCAATATTTAGTTTATTAAATGTAAATATTTGAATATCAACTTGTTGAGTTACATTGAATATACATATTATACTGCAAATAGAAAAGAGCCATCACAGATTAGGCAAAAATCAATTTTATGTTGTGGACACTTTTGCGAAAAACTGACAATTCTGTTCATTATCTCACAACTATTGTACCAATTAGTTAAAAACGTTGAATATTGTAATATTTGTCGTGTATATCACTTTTCCATGTTCAGATTCGGGAATTACTTGGAATTCTCGACAGCCTGAAATAATTAGACTTCTAGTATGCATTCTTATGGGCTAGAGTTATTGAGTTTCGCAATAATGGTCCGAGTCATTAGTCTAGTTACTGATGTTTACTTGTGCGCAGCAGATCCCGGAGAAAGCTGTCATTTTTAAGGCTAAAAATGAAAAGTTGAGTTTCCGTATCAAAATTTGCATAAGAAGTTGCCTACATATTAAAATGAGTGCAAACTTTAAAAAAAATCCAATAGCAACACACAATTTTGAGTCCATATTTCATATTTCTGCGTAATTTTAGCACGAATTATGAATTTTCGTTTACTTTTGACCATTATTTGTTAAGTTACAGACGAAAAGTTTATTCCACGTAATATTATAAAGTTAGGATCACTTTAAAATATATATATTTCTGATTTCTGGGTATTATTTTCGATGACTCAAACAAAACACACTTTTGTAGCATTTAAAACAACTGACATATTTTAAATATTAGTTTGTTTTTGAAGCTATAGGAATAGAAGCCCTTTAAATTTCAACATACTAAAATATTGATTATTTGAAGATATATGTATTTTATATTTAATTTCTTTATAAAACCTAAGCGTTTTCTTCAAAATTAATGATTTTATATGTCAGCAAACATTTTATAAAATTTAACAAAATTAATGTTCGGGGTATTTTGACGGTGCTTAACAGCTTTTTGTAAAAAATTGGTGTTGCTATTGGATTTATTCAAGTTGTTTCTCATTTTAATATGTAGGCGATAAATTATGAAGAATTTAATACTGGAGATCAGTTCTAAACTACATTTCTTGAAAAATAACTTCTCCAAATCTTGATTTTAGTAGAAGCAGAGAATCAAAGGGTAGATCTTTTTTTCCACTCCCGTATTGTGATATACTGGATGTTTTGTAAAGTTCGAAGATTCTATAAATCGATAACTAATTATTATTCCAAGTAAAGTTTAATATACACCCTTGCGTGTTATAAAGACACCTTCGCTGACTTTCTTTAATGTTATGGTTCATTAAACATTAATTCCTAGAATATCCTCTAGAACATAATTATCAATAATTTGAATACATTAACCAGTAAGTTTGAAAACCTTAGTATACCCTGTAGACCAACTTGAATATTAAACAGTCATAACATTTACTTCCAACTACGATCGTAAAGATCTTCTGAAAATTCTCGTTAGAACAATAATTATTAAAAATTTTCTTCGGGTCGTAATTATTATCTACCTCATTGTCTTATCTAAAGCTTCACACTGCTGGGCTGGTTTTTAACTTGTCGTGAAATTCAATATCAATTTGCGTGCCTGGAGAAAGTCTTCTTTAGGCAGGAATACGAGGTAATAGGACTCAAGCCTTTTTTGTTTTCTCTGAAATTTACCTTGTTGTTTATAGTAAACTCCTACATTGTATGTATTTTTCCAACTTAAACATATTTTTCTTCAAGGAATACATTTCCATACAATGTTTTTAAATAAATTTGGTAAAGATCATGTTATTACTATAACATTCCGTATATTGGATAACGTCACTAATTTGAAAGTACAGATTTTTTTTAGTGTATATGTATAAATTCAGAAACCAAACTTTGTTACGTATTTAAAAAAAAAAGTTTGGAACTTGTTTTCGAAAGTACGTAGATACCTATGTAAATTTAGTCAACAGAAACTTGAACTTTTGTCTTTTCCTTATAAGCCTTAGTTTTTTTTTAAGCTAAAAATTAAATTAGCAGCAAGTACCATAAGTGATGTATACATTGTAGCATTCTCATTATAAATTATCAATATTCTTCTTTTGATTCACCTTTAAAAAGGTCTTCTTCCCCAAAGTAAAGAATGTGTGGCCTCATCTCGTTTATTTCAAATTTACTATATTTTATATGAACAACTCACTTATTAAGAAAGCAATAATTGAACAATTATGAACAATTATTTAAACAATTATTTTTAATCAACTAACAACAAATTTCAAACTGTATTTTCAACTAACATTTGCATCACAAACTTTTTTTTTACTAATGAGAACTTAACAAATTAGTTTTTGACCCCAAAGACTGTTTTTTTAATAAAAAAAGCATTGTAAT
The DNA here is from genome assembly GCA_023701765.1 of Hylyphantes graminicola. NCBI lineage: Eukaryota > Metazoa > Arthropoda > Arachnida > Araneae > Linyphiidae > Hylyphantes > Hylyphantes graminicola. Next base: position 44,162,335 of record CM043123.1, read on the forward strand.
GTATCCATAAAGCATTGCCATGTATCCATATTTTCCCAATAAGCTCCCCATCTGATTTTTGAATACCATCCCATCATTTTCCCCATCCATTCTCTCTCCATCTAAGTGCTACCTATCACCCACTTAAGTGGCGGCATCTTGCCATTACTGGGCCACCATTCCCGATTACATTATCCGCAAAAGTAGCCGCTGCAAATCTCCACCGGCGGACAACGATTACTACTGATAGATCATCCGAGCCAATGATGGACAGGCAAGCATGTAATGTGATTTGCCGCAAAACAATGTCTGCTGAGAGAAGCCGCAGGATGGCTCAGGTGGAAACCGACACATTCCTAGGGTTTGGGGTCGGAGGAGAAGATTTTTCTAGATAAACATGTTCTAAATTGTGTTTTTTATGCAAGTTTTTAAAAATGTATTTAAAAATTATTTTCACTGATTCTTCTGATTCATTATCAGATATAATTGCTTGAAAATAGACTTTCTATGCTACTGAGCTATATTTTTATATGAAAGAGGTGTGTTACTTTTAAGGAAACAATTTCAAATGGTGTATTATGTTTAATTTAAACATAATTGATGTCTTTAAACGTTAACTACATGTTTAAGCGCCCACGCTTCGTATATAACGTAAGAAAATAGCCCTCTTGTAGATCTATTGCGACGGTTATTCAACGCTACCCTAACTCTAGAACGTAAAAAATGAAAAGTATTATAAACTTTCAGTTCGTCTGTCCTCCATACACTATCACAGAACAAACCACAAGAATCACAAGTGGGATACGTCATATTGAAGCAAAAACACAAGCAAGACTATATCCCGTATTTCATTTAAAAAAATTGAAATTAGAATATATTCAAATTTTAAGTAATTAAAAATTTAATCTACATTTAAATATCAAGAGAATTCAACTTTTATTCCATACTAGCAAATAAATACACTCCCCCCGCAGGTGTAAAAAATATAAATAATATTATAGTCAAGACGATCAATTTTGCCCACTACAAGTTTAAAATTGAATTAAGAACTAAAATCAACAAATATAGAATTTCAGTCGCGTGTAGAAGTGGCTCTAGGTGACAGTTATTGATTCCTAATTTTTTTTATATAAAACTATTTTGATAGATCACCATTGAATCGATAAAAACAGTTTTACCCATTGATAGTAGTTTGTTGTTTTCTCCTTCTTTACAATCTCCTAAAAGGAAAACGAGTTTTACAGAATTCTCTATGCACAAGAGCTGGGTCTCTATGCTAAGCATTTGCAATAATTCCGAAGGACCATTCCTATACCATTTTAATATTTTTTTCAAATTTTAAAATGTCTTGTGTAATGTTATAGTGAATGTTCTTTTGTGTTATGATGTGTTGAAAAAAGTAATTATGTGAAAGGAAGTTGAACGCTATGCTCATTCAGTTATCAATATAGTATAGAGAGTTACAAAATTAAAAAATTGGCTAATTTTTTTAATAAATAGTAAAATAAACCTTCTTGCTTGGATATACTTTGAAGGAATTCACTAATTTATGGCTTTTTTAATTGAAGATAAATTTCTGTATTTTTTTATGTAAATTCTTTAATTGGTTTCAATGCAGAAGGCGAGCTGTCATTAAAAAATATCTGTTGAGCAAAAAAAAACTTTTGAAATGTTCAGTTATTATTAGAAGAAGCTTTCAATGTAAAGACAAATAAACACATAAGTATGTTTATTGTCTTTACATGATGTTGGTCATTTTCCTTCCAATTTTTGATATGCAAATAATAATCCATCGTTTTTTGAAATTACATTTACAAAATTAAACTTTAAAATTAAAAATATTTGTACTGAATAAATTATTACTTTTCTTATCCTTTTCCCTCAGATTATAAACTCCGTGTGATCTTATCTATTCATAATTATTATATATTCCTTATTAGCTGGTTGAAAAGCAAGCAATTAATTATAAGAAACTTACTTCAATATTTTATTGTAATCCGCACCAAAGTTTTGAACTTTGTATCAATTTTCTTGTCTGTTTTATGACTATATTTAATAAATAATTAATTTCGGCGAATCACCTTCACGGCTGAGAAAGTTGCGCGCAGTGATTCGCATCCATAACTAACAGCCAGCTTTTGGCAAATCAATAGAGATGAAAAATTATAAAGACCCGTAAATATTTTCTTGTGGGGCGGATAAATTTGTCGATTCTATGCATAATAATAGTGAAAAATGTAGTAAGACCTTCAAAATTATAAATAACCAGTTAAATAACAAAATAAAAATATAATTTAAATCCAAAAATAAGTGCTTCTAAATTTACCTGAATTTTTGAAACTTAAAATTCATTAAATTTAAATTATTCCCGATACATTATATTTAACCAAATTTAACAGTTTCATTGGCTAAAAGAACTTTTTTTCAGACTTGCTACACAGTCAACAAATTATCTCATGATGCCATAGTCTTTAATAGCGTTTTCCCCTTTTTAAAACGCTATAGAAAATGACGTCCTGCATACTAATATTGGTCATAATTCAGCATTGATTATAATATATTACCCAAGTGCGAAAATTGCTTAGATTGAGGAGATTATACAAAAATCTGTCAAAGGACTTCTTTCAGTAATTTCCTTCTCTTTGTTCTTACAATAAAGATCATGCAATTATGCAGGGTCGTCCAAAAGTCTTTTTGGGTTTTAAATAATAATTGGTCACCTAATTTAAAGATTAGTGTTTCAAGTATAAAAGTTTATTCTTTAGTTTTATTTGTGCCATGAATGCTCCCTTATACAAGTCATTACAATTGCTTTTAAGTAGATAACTAATTTTTAATAAGCTTTTTTTAAGTCACTTTAACGCGAAAGAAACACGCATGTACCTTATTTTTTTAATTCTTCAATATAACATAAAACGTGTTCATAGTTTGAATTTTATTATTTGAAGCAGATTTGAAATAACGAAAAAATGGCCCTCTGAGGTTATTAAATTTTTTTAATGCTTCCTTGCTGTTTTCCTGACTTTTGCTAACTTTTTTGCGCACCCAAAAACTACTTCAAAATTCCTTTAGATGCCAACACATCAATAAAACATCAACCTATGTATACAATGCATTTGCCGATGAATTTGGGGGCGCATCAAAATGTAAAACATTTTGATGTGCATTTTTTTACTTTACAAAACTTATACTTTACCTTAAACGTCTGGAAACAAATATCTGAGGAAAAATTTAATTTAGTATTTAAAAAAAAATTTAAACAAAGACGTCCTAAAAGTTCTTTTTTACGCTTTTTAAACATTATAATTTTAGTCAACAATTGTGGTACAAATAACTTAAAACAATATAAAATGTATTTAACAAAAATAAAAAAAGTTTCAAAACAAGTATTTTTTAAATTTTTTATCTATAGAATATTTTAAAATGTGTGTTAATTTAATTATTTTGTTATTAATGATTTAATACTTTAGTGCTTTTGAATGTAATATTTACAATGAAACAAGAAATAAAAATGAATCTGAATGACAGTAAACCTTAATTATATATACTATTCGATTATCATTAGACTATAGTTTGCATGGGACTATAACGAAAAAAGCAATAACAAACTTCAAAAAACCATTGACCATTCATTCTTTCAAAAACTGTTTTTCTGCAGTTATTAATTTTTGTGCGTATAAATAAGATTTTTTTTATCCATCTAGGCAGAGGGAATCAAAGCACCGCGCTTTTTTTCTCAAATCTTTATGAGAAGTTTAGGATAACATCCAGAATTCGATGAGAATCGGCATCATGCCAAAAAAACATGCTGTTATCCATTGGTTTAGTTGGTATTTTTACACGCTTATTTTTATCAGCAATTTTATTCGTCTGGTTCAGCGTCATGTGATCTCTCATTTGACTTGTTCTTTGTCCGATGCTAGACGATTTCTAAAAGTTTAAGATTTCATGTTTGACACTCTATCCGTCAAATAATAAAAGAAGCCGGGGGTATTTAAATATAAGTGTTTGTAATATCTTCATATATGGGGTGATCTCGCGCCTCTATTGTTTGGTATAGACGTCGGCTATTTGTTTTTATTTATTTTTCAATTAGCTTCCGGCTGCCTTTTGTGTTTTGTAAGTGTGATAATGTATTTATAAATATTTATTCGGTGGTTTTTCTTAGAAATACTTGTAAACATAATATTTTTTCTGACGTATTGTGTGCGAAAATAAGATTTATTCAAACCAAACGGATTTTTTTTTCGCAAGTTTGGATTCAAATATGCCATCATAAAAAATATTCCACTTTGAAATGGTTTACCTTTTTAATTTGATAGCGCGCTTGAGAGGATATAAATGAAAACCTTAAGAATTCGTAAAAAAAGAAACATGAGTTTATAAGAATACTTTACCATAGACCATGGAGAAAATGAAATCGAACGTCCACACAAACTTAAAGGCTTTCAAATGAATTTGAAACAGGCGTATTATTTGAACTAATGTATTATTAAAGGTAAATTGCCTATATATTTGATAATAATATTGAAAATAAAAATAAGTATGTTTAAAAAAATATAAACGGAAATTATTCGAGTTGTATAATTTTTTTTCTATTTTCGCTAAATTACGATGATACATTTTCAATTTAAGAAATATGTGTTCTTCTACAAATAATTTATAATGAAATACGATAAATAATTTATTTGCAATAAATATCTTAATTAATCACTATTATACCCTCAAAAAATTACATAACTAAATTCCACCAAACTCCATCCATTATACAATCCCACGGTTAACTCCCAACCAAAATACTTCTAACAACAAAAACTTTGTTCTCTAACAACGAACAGATATCCCAACGTCAGTCAAAAGTGTAGAATTCCCCGCTCTGAATAGTGGCAAACTTGTCACTGCACTATGAATAGTGCTGCTTCGAAGCATAGGCGTGAAACTGTAATGCGTGTTTTTAATGGAGCTCCGCATGATGAGACACCCAATTGCATTAGTTAATTTGAAGTGCCGTTTCCTACGTGAGCGGCTATTATCATTGACTTCTGAATGCGTTCTTTGGCAATAATTACACAATTGATGCTTCAGACGCTATTCTTGGTTGAATAATGACCCAAAGTCGTAATTACTTGCGGTCTATTAAAACTAATCACATTTAATTTTAATGGGCTTGATTTCGGAAGAAGATATTTACGCACACCGATAGGTAAATGGAATAGAGAGATTGTAGTCTTAATTTTCATTTATAATTGTTTTAGTTAACATTCTTTATTTGAAAGCAATCAGTATATTATTTTCGATTTAATTTCGTTCTTTAAAGAAAAATACTTTTTTGGAGGTGTTAAGCTCGCAATTAAAACTTTTTTGTTTAAATATTTCAGAAGTACATATTTCTATTTGTAAAATACAACATTTAATTCATATAACAGCACAATGTGCACCTATCCAAAAGAAAAATGTAGATATGCAAACTATTGTTTGTTACTGACTCTTATTTAATAAGCTGATACCTTGAAGTGAAATTAATGAACAAATATTAAAATAGATCATCAGTATCAATCAAAAATATAGTATATCTTTATTTAAAATACATAGTTTAAATATGTATAGATAACCTATAAAATTTAAATGAAAAGTGTTGTATTTATATTTCATTAAACCTTCTAGTCTACTATTCTTCTGAAATTAATCAGATCTAGATGTTCAATCATTTATCCTGCTTGAAATAAAGACAACCTATTTCCCATCCAAGATCAAACGCTTCATACAAAAATACTAGCATCTTCAAACTACAAGATTTAAACGAAATTTCTCAACTCCTTTTTTTATAAACAAAAACAATTCCGCGCGATTTATCTTTACGTCTGCCTGCTCTTCTACTTCTTATTCCCCCCACCAAACGACCGCATACGAGATCACATCAGCTGCCTACATTCCCCGACAAGAAGAACCAAATAATAACCTTAATAATAATGCAAAAAAAGAAGCCAAGAGAAAGTTATTCCGGAGCCAAGAGCAAAAATGCGAGTGCATCATTTTTGCATCATTTGGGTCTTTGAGATCAATTGCCTGTGAAACAATAGAGAAGCGACCGGTAACAGTGCATGGTGGGGTCATCAGTGACCAACAATGCAAGGCCACAACACATAAAGATCACGGGGCGGAAGTAGTTCGGATTCTTCTTTCCGCTTAAGTGTTTCCGAGGGTTTATCCTTTGCTGCCCAATGCCCCACACGGTTTGAGGATTTTCGAGCTTTTGTTTTGAGAAATCTATGAATGAAGGTTTCCCCAAATCATATATAAATATTTTCCATTTACAGTATTCGTTAAATTGTATTCTGGTAGTAAAGTGGTTTCAAATGAAGAGCTTAGTGGAAGAGAGTGCTAAGTGACGAAATGTGAAAACGAGAAAAGGAGCTTTAAAGTTTTTCGTGTGCCCTTAGATATGCTGATAACCGGACTTACAAAAGGTAAAAAATGTACCAAACTCAAAGTTTGTGAAAAGGGGCATCTTAATATTTTAAAGGTGAGGAAAACATGTTCATAGACACAAAAATCTCAATTTTCCAAAAATGTCACTTAACACGTTCTTCCACTAAGCTCTTCAAATAATATTGCTAAATTGTTATTGTGCTGTTTGAATAGTGGTTCCGAATCTGAGTTTAGTTTCGAATCCGCAAAACTGTCGTACAGATGAGTTTCTAAGGGGGTTTTAATAAATATATGATTTCATGAATGAATATGCTACCAATTGATTGATGTAATAATATGAGGGTTTTATTTACCATTTACAACGTTCGTTAAAATGTATTCTGGTTGTAAATTAATTTTAAATAATATTGCTGAATTTTTATTCTGTTGTTAGAATTACAACTAATACGGACCACACAAGCAAAAAGAATTCTTAGCTACCATTAATAATCGTATAAATATTTATTACACTTCAAAAACGAATGAACATCGTAATATTTGTTTTTCTACATAAATTTAATTTCAACCTAATTTGTTTTAGCAAATATACACTTCAACAATAAACACTTCAAAAACCCTGACAAAGAAAAGCACTCAATTGATAATTATTCTCGTAAATAATGATGTGTTATAATGTAGATCAACAATGTGCATTTAATGTGTAAAGAAACAAGATAAAAACACTATATTTTATCTATAAAAATACAGTATGCACTATGCATATACTGTGTTACCCAACGCGTTGTTTCAGTTCTCAAATATGTTATATAAAATCCTTTATCATATTTTTATGTTTCATTTAATTAGGTGATAATATCTATAAAAATATATCTTATTTTAACCTTATTTTTTATTTCTCTGTAGAGCAATTCTTTTTAATACTGAATGAAAAGTTCATGAATAACTTAAAACGGAGCTTGTAGCTAAATGGAAATTCATGGGTGCGCGTCAGGTGTATTTTTCTAATTTTATTTCTCCTATCAACACAGTGTCTGCCCTCAGAGCCCTATAATCCAAAAGAATAATTTTTTATTGCGGTAGATGTCAGAAAATTCTTAGCTATAAAAAATGTCAGAGGGATGCTGGAGAATAATCTTAGAGTGACTCCTATATCCGATCTGTATAAATGAAAAATAGGAAAGTTATTAACATTTTAATTAAAGAACAGAAGCCTTCTGTGTCTTAATTGAAATGTTAATACAGTCATTTTTTGCAGAGCCTCTATTGCAGGAGATAATTTAGCATCACACGTCCTGCGTTTAATAAACAAAACTAATCCGCATGTAGAGCACTCGATATATCATCTAAAGCAATTAGGGAAAAATAAAAAAACGCCGGTAAAATGTATTCATTTTAAAACTGGCAAATTTCATGTATTTTTTAATGGAATGTGTGAATTTCATCAAGCTGTTTTGAATAAGAAATGGAAATATAAAAGGATTTTCCGAAGTGTGCAGAACCTTCTACTTTGCAAATTAAATTTCATGATTTATTTTTTTACTGTATTTTCCTATCTTTAAGGCTTTCTTAAAATCCAGCTTCTTTAGTTGAATAAATTGTCTCTGAAAAAGTCAAGCTTAAATGAGTAGGTGTAAAAGTTTTTATGAAATATTCGCATCCTCTGTAAGGAGGTTGAATTATTAAAATTAGCGAATTATGTATTGTATCATTTTTGTAACCCCTTGAATAAAAATGACAATAAATATTCAAATTCGGATTACTTTTGATAAGTAAATATTTACTCTTTCCTGAATAAAGAACAAAACATTTCAAATATAAACAGAATTTAGAATAAGATTAACCAACAACGAATCTTTTTTTTTCTTTTTTGCGATAGGTGGGCTTCTGTGCATTGCTCACAAAATAAGCTCTTTCAAGTCAATTGCACCTTTTTATTCTGTTTCAATTATATTCTCTTTACATAAATTTAAAAATTGTGTTAGTTATATGCCTCTTACTCAACATTTACTTTCTCTTTTAGGAAATGAAAGTGAATTGGGCATCATCTCCCGGAAACACTCCAAAGCAAGACACCAGCAGTAAGTGTTTATTTCAATCCATAATAGTATGCATGTTAAGTGTTAGGACACTTAAACAACTACCATCCCTTCAAAATGACAAATTGCTTAAACTAAATTCGAATATTTCAGTTTTCTAATGAATTCATTCCCCAACTTGATCAATACGATCCTATGAAACTCCAATCATCTAGTCTTTGAAGTATTGACAAAAATCCTAAGAGTAAAGTAGTTATATGAGCCTACCTACGAACGAGATTTAGTTCATTGTGCAGCTGAATCTGACTATAAAATAAAAAGGACAAAATCATTACGGTATACATTACAAACTAACCACTGTGTCTCAAAACTGTAAACTGATACTTAATTATTTATTGATATTGTATCACTAATTAACGAAATGTTTTTATTTTCTCTTTACATTGATCACATTTCCAGATCCCTAGACAACTAATTACGTTTGTATACTACTTCGATACACACATTACGTAGACGACTTTTAACAGAAATCGCTATCTACTTCCAATGGCCATGGGAATTTCGTATTTAAATGAATCCAAGAGAGATCCATTTAATTCAATCATGCTGAAGTCTTGCACTTCTAGTGTCTTGAAGATAGAGCGATGCATTTCGGCAAAGGTTGCTAGTTCAGTATATTTAGATTAGATCGGACTTTCCAAGTCTCCGGAGCGAAAACACCTTTGCAGGTTCTGAAGGAATATCATTTATTCCTCATTAATCTGTGTTAACTGAGAATTGAGTTTGCCACATTAACGGTTCGTTTGCTGTTATTTTGTCCCGGTGGTTCCCGTTATTGATCTACAGATAAATGACTAAATGATGTTGACATGTCTCCGTCAAACACATGAATAATGAAGCCGTACGTAATTGGCATTAGCTACTCGAAAATAAACTTATAGAAGGTAGCGTAATTTATTGTATGGCATTAAAACCGTGATTTATTATTTAATTGGAACCTTTTATAAATTGTTTGACGATACATTTCACTTGAATCATTTAACTTGAAATAAATTTTGAATATTCAATGGAATCAAGTTTTAAGTAACAAAAAATACACATTTCAGAGTCAGAGTTTATGCATTTATTAATGCCAAATACTTATGCATTAGCTTTTTATCTTTGCATAAATAATGTGTTGCTTTACTTATGTATTTTAAAATAAAATTATGTAGGTTTCTTGTGTGACATAATTATTAAATTTAAAAACACATTCTTAGCACAAAAAAAAACTTTTTAAAAAGACAATTCTGGTTATAATTTCGAGCCACGCAATTTCTTATGACAAATATTACTTCCTCATTGAAACATGCAATATTTATGTGATACAGATTTACGACTTAAGAAGTGTTTAAAAGTCCTTTTACAAACCATTAAGTACATTGTAATGTCATTTATTCTCATTTTGATTCTTCGAGGAAATAACCAGGTTACTTTCCGCTTCCGTTCCTTCGAAGTACTAAATACTTAAAAGAAAGGCGTGCAAAGTACATTCTGACTGTTCAAAAGGATTTTAAATTGTAAAAAATACTCCCTTGGGAGCTGTAAAAAAACTTAAACACGGCTTCGTATAAGTACACCTTGGTAACCCGCCCATACCATTTATATTTTTTTCATTCTTATCCACATTATCCTCTTTTGTTTTAACCTGCAAACTACCGACTTCATTAATTCTAGGCGTGACCTTATTGAAAGATTGATTAGCACTATCGACTCACTCAGGCTTGTGTTGACATCACGTCATAAAACCTGATTAATTTGATATAATTTTTTAATAATAACAGAAGAAGTATTAATTGTCAAAGCTATTTAGATATTAAAATGTTCTTTTATTGAGCAATGAACTCAAATATATCAAGTAACTTTTAATAATTACTTCAAAGTAAAAACCATAGTAAAAAAAGAAAATATGTAAAGTTATCAAATAAAATTTCCTTTTAAGTTTCAAAAGTATATATATGTATATTATAGCGAATATAGCTAATTTTAAAAATAGTTAAATTTATACTACAATATACAACTTGCATCGATTATTTTCCACTTCAAATCGTTACTAATTAGTATTTCACCTCTAGGTGATGTTGAGCCTTTTGTTAAGTACCTACAATCTAACCGAAGTAAAACAGAAGATTGAACTTTGTTCTACCTCTTAGCAAGTAGAAAACGGTTGCACCTAAAATATGATTTGGCTTAAAATTGCACGATACAATTTGACCTGCATCTGTGACGGCTCATTTGCCTAAGAAAGTTTTGTGTCTTGCATGACTGATTGTAGTGTGGTGCTAGCAAATTCCGACGTTCTTGTACAACGAACTATTTCTACCAAAGTAAACAGTTCTGATATTTAATTCTGATATGTCATATCTCGTATGCTAACTTTTTGCAATATGTTAATTCTGATTTTTGATTCTGTATATAAGCGTGTACTGCATATGTACCGGCAGTCTCGCTCAGTCTTGTGCTTACCAAAGTCTAAGCTTAGCACTGTGCCCTAAGCACAGTTTACATTTTTCTTTTATTTATTTCTTTTTAATAAATTATACATTTGTTCCTGTTCGTAACTAGCCTTATTTCAAGTTCAACATCTTCAGCTAAATTAACCTTCTGATCCAGAGTTATGTAGACTACTGATTAGTATAACCCCATCAGTTTAATCTACAGTGGTGACCACCGGACGTTGGACTTCGTCAGAAAGACAGTCGTCGAAAATACGCCGAACTACGGACTTCATCGAGAAGGATTATGCTGTACCGTGTGCAACTTTAGTGACTGGTTCCTGCATACGCTCACTGTCGTCTTCAAGCCCAAGCAATGAAACCAATAGTGTCCTGTAGACGTCGACAAGTGCGTCTGGCTCCGGTACTCAAGAAGCAAATTGGCACGTGCTGGACTTGGCAATTTCCGGTGAGTGGTTAATTGGGTGGTTTTGACACGGGACCAGTGATTATTTTTTTCGTAGTTTTCAATTTTTGGTATTTTTAGTTGTCTAAGCATGAATAATCCTGTCGTTTATAATTCAATTGCTGCCGATATGGTATCGTCAATGCAAAAACAGATCTCTGATCTGCAAGAAACCATAGCACGGCTTTCTAGAGATCGAGCTCGAGACTATGACTCTGAACGTCCCCGTCATAGGTCAAATTCTCGTGGTCGGCAACGGTGTCCGGCAGCTACCCGTCGACACGCGATTTGTTGGTATCACTATCGCCACGGAGATAGAGCCCTCAAATGCAATAAACCTTGTAGTTTTAAGGCACGGTCAGGCTTATCGGTGACTGCGACCACGAATGAAAGCCAACGAATGAGTCGTCTTTTTATTTACGACAAGCATTCTGGCAAGCAATTCCTTGTCGATAGCGGCGCATGTGTGTCGGTATATCCCAAAAGATTTGTTAAAGGGATTATGAAAAAGGACGACTTTTGTCTTTATGCTGTAAATAACACACAAATTTCTACTTATGGTTCAGTTCGACTAACACTTAATTTAAATTTACGTAGAGATTTTTCATGGAATTTTATTATTGCAGATGTTCAAACGCCAATTTTGGGAGCGGACTTTCTACAACATTTTGGACTTTTGATTGACGTTCGCAATCGACGATTGATCGATAACGTAACTTCCTTAAGCACTTTAGGATTAGTTACGGGTACACCGTCTTTAGGTTTAAGCACAATAGCGGAAAACTTGCCTTACGCAGATTTGCTTAAAAGGTTTCCTGATATAACTAAACCTTGCATTAATCAAGCACCCAAAAAACATGCAGTTACACACTGCATAGTCACGAAAGGTCCACCAGTGTTTGCTAAAAGTAGGCGTTTGTCCCCCGATAAATTAGCAGCACTAAAAAAGGAATTTAAATCACTTTTAGAACAGGGCATCATCAGACCCTCGGACAGCTCATGGGCGAGTCCCATACATATGGTTCGCAAAAGTAACGGTGAATATAGAGTTTGTGGAGATTTTCGGAAACTTAACTCTATCACCGAACCAGATCGGTATCCCATAAGGCATATCCACGATTTTGCCTTAGAACTGGAAGGTAAAACCATTTTTTCAAAACTAGATTTGATTAAAGCCTATCATCAAATCCCTATGGAACCTTCTGACGTTAAGAAAACTGCCGTAATTACACCAATTGGTTTATTTGAATACGTAAACATGTGTTTTGGACTAAGAAATGCAGCTCAAACCTTCCAAAGGTTCATAGACACAGTTTTAAGAGGACTTGACTTTTGCTACGCTTACTTGGACGACGTTCTTGTCGCTTCAAAAAGTGAGGATGAACACAAAGCTCACTTGGAGCAAATTTTCGAACGATTTTCCCAATACGGAGTAGTTCTAAATGTCAGCAAATGTCTATTCGCTGTTAACACTTTGTCTTTTTTAGGCTACCAAGTATCAGCAGAAGGCATTTCTCCTTTGCAAGAGAAAGTCGAGGTATTGCTAAAATACCCACTGCCTAAAACAGTCGATGAGCTAAGACGTTTCCTAGCTTTATTAAATTTCTACCATCGATTCATTCCACAAGCTGCCGAAAAGCAGGCGTTATTGCACGATCTGACCAAAGGTAAGAAAAAACGCGACAAAACGCCAATCGTTTGGTCTGAAGAGACAACTAAGGCATTCGATGCTTGTAAAGAATCGATTTCGCAAGCAACACTTTTGGCACATCCTAAAGCAGATGCCGTATATTCTTTGATGGTAGATGCTTCGGAGATCGCTATAGGAGGTGTTTTGCAGCAAACTTGCTCTAATGTGGTTCAGCCATTAGCATTTTTCTCTAGAAAACTAAATGCGGCAGAGAAAAAATTACAGTACATACGATCGCGAGCTACTTGCTGCATACTGTGCTGTAAGGCATTTCCGACACATGTTGGAAGGTCGAAATTTTGTAATTTTTACGGACCATAAGCCCCTCACGTTTGCTTTCAAAAACGCTACAGAAAACTGTTCCCCTCGCCAACAGCGTTATTTGGAATTTTTGGGTCAGTTCACGACCAATTTCGTCTATTTGGAGGGTGATAAAAACTGCGTAGCTGACGCAATGTCACGCATATGCTCAATACAAGTTCCATCCAAAATAGATTACGAGGGCATGGCTAAAGCTCAGTCGGTTGACGAGGAAATCAAGCAGGTTTCGGATAGTGATACTGGTCTTGTGTTAAAGCACCTCGATTTCCCACAAACCGATGTAAAATTGCTGTGTGATGTTTCAACTGGAACTATCCGTCCTTATGTACCTAAACTCTTTCGCTTTCAAGTTTTTTCAGCGCTACACAACCTTGCCCATCCTGGAGTAAAAGCGTCCACCAAGCTGCTGCGCGAGCGGTTCGTCTGGAAGGAGATGGCCAGGGACATTGCTGAGTGGTGCAAAGCTTGCTTGGAGTGCCAGAAGAACAAGGTCCACCGCCATACAAAATCTGCCATTGGTAATTACCCTCTTCCTAGTTGCAGATTCAGCCACGTCAACGTCGATGTTGTGGGTCCTCTACCGACTTCCTGTGGATTCTCCTACGTCTTGACCTGTGTAGACAGGTTCAGCCGCTGGCCGGAAGCCTTCCCGATGATTGACCAGACTGCAGCGACCATCGCCGAAACATTCTTCTCGGGCTGGATATCCCGTTTTGGAGTCCCGGAATGCATCTCTACCGACCAGGGTAGAGCCTTCGAATCCGACCTCTGCGGTGCGCTAATGAAGTTCCTGGGGACCGAAAAGCTCCGAACCACCGCCTACAACCCAGCTTCCAACGGACTTGTCGAGCGATTCCACCGGCAACTAAAGCAAGCGATTAGATGCCAGGCAACTGACAAGTGGGTACAGGTACTACCAAGTGTCTTGCTAGGTATTCGAGCCTGTGTCAAGGAAGATCTAGGTGTCAGCGTGGCGGAAATGGTGTACGGCACAACGCTGCGACTACCAGGAGAGTTCTTTAGGTGTTCTTCTTCAGCGGATACTCCAACTCACGCTGATTTCGTGCATCGTTTGCGTGACACCATGCAGAAGCTCCAACCCACTCCACCGTCCAGACACTCTAAAACCGACGTGTTCGTTGCCAAGGACTTGTCGCAGTCTTCACACGTATTTGTGCGTCAAGACTGTGTCCGTAAACCTCTACAGCAACCGTATGAAGGACCATTCAAAGTGCTCCAGCGAAACTCCAAGTTCTTCAAACTCGTTGTTAAAGGTAATGAAAAGAACATTTCGATCAATAGACTAAAACCAGCATTCTTCCTCACAGAAAATAGTCCCGATTCCTCTTCAGCACCACAAGCAATAGACTCAAAAACCTACACAACAAGAAGCGGCAGGAAAGTTCACTTTCGGCTACCCTAGAATTCGACTTGCGGGGGAGCCCTGTGGTGCTAGCAAATTCCGACGTTCTTGTACAACGAACTATTTCTACCAAAGTAAACAGTTCTGATATTTAATTCTGATATGTCATATCTCGTATGCTAACTTTTTGCAATATGTTAATTCTGATTTTTGATTCTGTATATAAGCGTGTACTGCATATGTACCGGCAGTCTCGCTCAGTCTTGTGCTTACCAAAGTCTAAGCTTAGCACTGTGCCCTAAGCACAGTTTACATTTTTCTTTTATTTATTTCTTTTTAATAAATTATACATTTGTTCCTGTTCGTAACTAGCCTTATTTCAAGTTCAACATCTTCAGCTAAATTAACCTTCTGATCCAGAGTTATGTAGACTACTGATTAGTATAACCCCATCAGTTTAATCTACAGTAGAACTAGAATTGGGTAGATACTTCTAGTTTCTCAATCTCAATATTGAAGAAGACATTGTCCATAAGATGATTTATACTACACTTTTAAATGAAATTGGGTATATTTCGTAAGAACTAAAATGATTTTTGGGCTGAACTTCGTGGTGTTTTGAACAAATTTTAAACATCTTGGAGACACAATTAAAAGGACAATTTAAAACATTTTAACTCAATAAGATGACAAGTGTTACAAAATTACTAACACAGTAACAGTTTCAATGCTTTTTTTTTAACTTTCATTAATTACTCTTAAAACTCACTCAAATAAAAGATAAGAATCCTAGCGAAAAAGAACCATTATATATGATCTCAATTACGTCTGTATTTAAAGAACCCAGTTCATTTTGAATTATATTTACTCTACAGTTATATAACATTTTAAAATTGTGTAACACTTTTCCCCCTTCTATTTTTATTGCCCCCTTACATTTCTTTCACTTTAAAAGTGTAAAGCAACACCTGCAGTTAAGAGCATCTACGAGTTTAGGTTCTCACAAGGATTCATTTAATGTGCAGGTTGTATGAAAAAAAATATTTCAAGATGCCTTGCTTGTCGGTCTAAGCAAATATTTTGCATCATTACTAAGTTCTCGGTGTTTATTTAAAAACTGCAAACGTAATGCTGCGTACAAAAGGGAAGATTTATATGGAAGTAATAAATTTTGGGCTTACGCTTTTAACACTGAATAATGCTTAGCCAAACACTGGGCATCTGTTATGAGAATGAACTAAAAGCTCTGTAAGGCTCGCTTATTTTATTTTTCATATCGTTTTGGAGACTTTTTCTCTATTTTTGAAGCAACTTAAGCTTTTTGTATCCAAGTTTGTGTGATCATCGAAGAATCCTGTAGAAAATAAAATTGGTTTATATTTATATTGGTGAGAAAAAACTATTTTCAAATTATGTCGTTGGCTTTAACGCGACCAAAGCGGAAGCGGTTAGCGCGGAACCATATGAAGTATATTGACGATAGAAAATATCTGGTGGGTATGTTCTTGTAAGAAGCTTTGGTGACAGTAGACTTGTAATAGACTTGAAAAAAGTTCATATATTCTCTCGGAATACAACATTTTTCTACCCTTTCGCTGCAGTTTGGTTTCGTTTGAGTGCTTTATGGTCCGTTTCTACCACTCTATTTATGGTGATGTATGTTTTTTATATGTGTCTTCTGTGTGATATGTGTCTTTTCGGTACGAAATCGGTGTGAAACACCTAAATATTGTCATTTGACTGGTTCCATTTAATTACGTCATTCGACAACCAACAAACCAAAACTATTTCAAATACAATACGTCACTTCAAAGAACACTTCATACAAGTTAACTGATTATTGGACAATTAGGTAAAACTGGGTATCACTTCAATTAATCTGGTTATCATTTTCGATAGAACATTTTGTGCGTTTGGGGCACATTTGGGCAATAGTTTTTTTAAGGCTAAGTCTCTGCACTCAACTATTAAAATGGTTGAGGAAGTCAGATATTCCCTTTTGAAAAAACATACATCAATTACAAGACATTTATCGCCAACGTTAAAAGGTGAATGATTGAACTTCTCTCACTAATGCTAGATGTAAAATGTTCATCCATGCAGAAGTGTTTGTTTACTCCCATGTTGTTGTTTTTTTTTTTACTTTTTCATAATTTAAGTCCTACATTTTTCTTCTCGGGGGATTCATATTATTTAAGTACATCATCGCAATATGTTAGTTTGATAGTAAGTCGGACAAACCTTCAACCACAAAGCTGCCATTCGGCACCTGTTCAGTGTCTTCAGGAACCTGATAAGCAGCCATTCTAAAACCCTCTGAAGGACGCATTTTGCAGGCCTTACAAGACAAACGGGGCGCCATTATTTGGCCCTACTGTTGCGCATGACACGTCATTAGTCTAACGCGTATCTCCAGGGCCCAAGGAACAACTTGAGAGAGACGGAGGGTCTTTTCTGAGGTGCAGCTCTGAACCCAGCATCTTTATCATGCTAATGCTACTACAGCCGGGGGTTATTCATGGAACACTCATTTTTCCATACGGCTGTGTTTACTTGCGCATATGGGGGACAATCTAGTTTGAAGGAACCAATTATCTCCTGCTTGATGCCTATCATTATGACCGTTACAAAAAAAATACAAAATGAGAAATTCAATGAATTTTACATTTAACTTGGAATTATTTAAGATTCCTCTCTTTCTTAAATTTTAGCATTTGAACCCAATTGACTCTGGTATCCTAATTCCGTGAAAATAATTATCTTATCAACACGAATTGAACCAACGTTCATACCACCACCTCTGCAAAAAAAAAAATATATTAATTATGAGACGCTTATAATTCTTCTTTATAATAAAATGAAAATACTACTCATTAAAACATTAAATAGTTTATAAAATTTAGTTACTGACTAAAATGAAAATTAAAGTTTTAACTTTTTTAGATTATCATATACAAGTTTTGTAAACGTTCAAATAAAATTTTGGACACTTCATGCAAGTCTTCGTTTTCTTAAATGTCCCTAAACAAAACAGATAAAAACGTTAAGTATTTTTAAGAGCACAACTTTAGTACCTTACCTTTAAAGCATATTTATTTATTGAAACCATCTTAACAAATACATAATGCTTAGTACCGAAGACTTCTGCAATAATAAACCTCTTTCCATGCCATTAGGCGAGGGCATCCCAGTTTTATCAGGCTTTAACTCAGGGAGTAACTAGAAAATATTGAAGATCAGCAAGCACAAAAAGCGGACCTCTGGAACTTGTCAAAGGGCATTCTCAAAGAAGACAGGCCACACATGTTCCTCTTACGAAGTCGCATGCGGTGTTCTGGCAATTTGCAAGGTCCGCCTCGGCATAACTCCAATTTAGTTCCATCTGGCTCTAAGAAATTGTTGTATCTATTCCCTAAATGAAGAGGACTGCGCTATTTATCCAGCACCTCCGACATGGAAGCTGGTTATTTTTGAGCCAATAAAGAATGAAATGTCCATCCCCGTTCTGGAGATGAAAGCGGGGGAGGCTCAAACGAATGGGGGAATATGCGTATTTAACAACCCTTCTAAACAACAGTCGTTGGAAAGTGGTAGCATTAGGCAGATAAATGTCCTCAAATATTTAGGGCGGTGGTTTGAGACACTTTTAACCATCACGTTGATTTGTATTCTCTAAATATGGGTTCGAGACAACTCATAGAGAATCTTCATATAAAGTTTCGACTCGTCACAACTCAGTTGTGTAACCATCGGTTGTGTGAAAAGACGGTACTTCAATGCCTCATCTAAACTCACTAAAGATCGCAACTCTATTATGTTAATAGACGGTGTTTAATTGCCTTGAGAGGTAAAAAGTAAGCGTTTGAGTACTTTCGAAAATAACAGCTTTTATATAAAAAGATATGTATTGCTCAGATTTTTTTCCTCGAGAAATATTTTTATTCAATGGTGTCGTCAATGTTGAAAATGTCAGTTACAGCCTTGTCTAGCTCTTGATGCGAATTATATTAAGCTGTTCGTAATGCTACGTTATATGTTTGACGGGGAAAACGATTGTTGCTTATGTTACAGTCAGTTTTATTACCTTGATCACGGTTACGAGTCAGCTATCGGGAATCTCCTAATTTATAGCACTTGCTCTGTCATTTTGAAGACATAAAACAGATATCTTTTGTAAAGGCCCGTGTATCCTCTTTTTCTATTTTTTTCCTTTTATCGTTTAATTATATCATTAAGCAGGGGTTTTCTTATAGTTGAAAAAAATACTCATCGGTTACATTGAAATCGTTTTGTACAATTGTAATCGTTAGTAAGAACCGTGGTTTAAAATATAGTTATTGCGATGTAAATTTTTATTTATTATTTTCCGCCTTATACTTCTTTGAGACAGATTGTTTTAATAAAAATTTTAAAATAGGAAATGCGAGACAACAAAAAAATTCGCTTTCCATTTACAACTTTGCAATTTTTATACTTCTATGTAGGGAAAGAAATAAAATTAATATTATTGCAGTTGCAATACAAGCAATATATTTTTTTTGATTTTATAAAAAATTCATTTTGTTTCCAATATTTCTAATCCAATATGTTATGTGTTGAGTACTCTTAAAGAACTGCCAAATGATTATGAATATTATTTTTAGCATATAATTTTAAAGATTATTAGTTGCAAAAACATGAACAATTTTAAATAATCTAGATTGATATTTTCACAAATCAACCCAAATTTGTTAAAATATTTATTTTTTAAACCATACTTGTCAATTGGTTTTCTTCAGGTAACGTATTTTTCTCCAAGCTTTCATTTCTCGATTCAAGAAAAACTCTTTTTTTTAATTCAGAATTTTTGCTGCTAAATAAAAAAAACTATTTCGTGAAGACTAAATCCTAAAATATAAAATTAGAAATTCTGTAAAACGCTCACAAATAATTGGTTTTACCCATACTAGGATCATTGACAATACTGGACCAAAATCTTGATACTTTGCTAATTTGCTTTAGGTACAAGAAAACTAAATTAGTTAACAAATTGTAATCGATTACAATAAAAGTCCTTTTATAAAATTTCTTCAATTCAAAAAAACATTTAATCTCATATAAAAACCATTATAACACAAAAGCATTATCATTTGTTAGAATCTTCTCTAAAGATAGACAATCAATTTTATATGAAATTAATGTAAATGCATTGTATTGATATGCATGAAGCTTTAAAACATATACATTAAATCTAATTAAATATTTATTAATTCAGAGCCATTGAAATATTCACTTTGCGAAACCGAATCAAATTTGAAACAAACATTAGTGCGCATCCAATTGCCCAATGCCGTTCCCCATTTCATTATCCCTAACCTCATTTCTTGTAGCTGCTTCTACGTTTAATTTTGTAAACGTCACTACCCTCTTATCGACTTTAGTACCAAAAAGCGAGACAGCAGTCTTCGGGTAAAAACATTTTTGTTTAATATTTGAATAAGCACCAAAACAAGGAAATGACAAAATGATTTTTCATCACGAATTGATTTTTTTTTCTGTCCTTTGTGGGTTTTTTTTGTTCTTCTACTACATGTTCAACGCTTTGTTTCTTTCAGTTTCATTCTAGCAAAAATTGGAAACGATTTGTTGTTTTGCGTAATTCATTATTGTTCTTTTAACGCTTTAACAATCAAGTTGGGGGAAAAATAATTCCCTTTTGTTTACAGTCGTTAATAAATAAGTCTCTTTTGTTCTCCACCGAACACAGTGGTTATTTTTTTTCCTTCTTTTGTTGAACGGGGTTCTTCATTGCTGCTTCATTATACTACGAGATAGCACTGGAACGCATTCATGGAAAAATATGATAACTCTGAGATGTTGTCTCGAGAGTTGTTTCCACTCACCCCACATTCTATTCAATTCGCCGACTTCGCGGTGGAATCATTGTGGTTAAGCTGATCCTGAGAATCCTTCTGTCAATGGGGCCTACGATTGCCAGAGGACTTCGATTCATTTTTCCACAAGAGGGCGAAAAAAAATCCATACATTAGGGAAAGCTTCTTTTAATGTCAAGTTTATTTCCTTTATTTCTTCTTTTCTCGTTTTTAGTGTTCCTTTTTTCCATTCTTGTTCCGTTCTTTTTATTTATTTGTTTTGTTTTGGATTTAAGCGAATAGAAATCATTATTTTTCGGTGATGATGTTTTGGAATAATGAAGGATATTTCTATAAGATGTGTAACCTCGTTTTGTTTTTATCTATAACTAGAGCATGAAGAAAATGGTGGACAATAGAATTGCAATTAAAAAGAGCTGATTTTGCAATCAAAGTGGATAACTAAAGCAAAATGCAAAATTATTAATTTAATAAAATGTGGGAAACATCTATTTATTAAGCATGTTAGTAAAAAATTTTTATAATTTTTCAGTTCGCACAAAATTATGCATTTTAATGATATTTTTTTAAATATCATGAATTAATCATTTTAAGGCTTTAAATCAAAACATTAAAAATACAATTATTTTTGTATTTGAAGAACTTAACAACTTTTTGTAATTCCCTAAACTATTAGTCATTGATGTAATCATAATCTAAAATTAATATTCTTTTATAACTGATAGCATAATATCATACATTAGTTTTTTAATTGTGCTTTCTTAAATTTCTTAAAAAATGATTCATTAAATTATAACTTTAATTTGTTTTTTATAAAATATAAACTGCTGCTTGTGTTTTGGTAACTCAGTAGGAGAATATTCACTTTCTACGCATAGTGCTACATGTTTAAGATAGCTCAAATAATAATTGCAACTCCAACTAGTTTAAAATTCAATACTGAACTGAATAAAAAAAATCAAGTCCCTTTCCCATTTTTTTAATATATAAATTATTACCATATCTTATCAGCTTCGCCGATGAAAACCCCATATTTGCCCCTAGTCTCACACAAAGGGTTTCATGAGACCGCCACTCAGAGATAATTATAAAAATCCAGAGCATTCGCGGTTGCCCAAATTCAACATCCAACAAGGGGCCCTTGCCCGAGATCTGGACAGCCAACGTAGCCATGCAACAACCAACCTACGAAAAGTAGTCCTAGAGCCTTCTACCTCTAGTCCAGCCTTAGATAGTGTGAGTAATCATTGCTGTAAGGGGGAGGGGGCTGCTTCGTGTGCATAGAATACATTTATATACGCTACCCAGATAAGACTGACGTAGTGGACACCCACGGACATTACTGGGCGTGGATTAGGAAGAAGATGATCGCTATGGTAATGAAGAGGCACTTGGCAAGACATGGCCCACGAATGCATAGGCAAGTACTTTTATCGAAGGCGGCAGCTTTGCTCATAATTAAAATAATCTTATTAAACTAAACAGGACGTATAAATTTTCAATGTGGTAATGCTAGCATGGGTTTCGCCCCGTGAGGTTAATAATATTAGCTCGAAGGTCCATCCCTTACCAAACATGCGTAATTATGGAGGGGTGTTTCTGCGTTCATTGGGAATGTAGGGAAATTAAATATTTCATTTCTAAGTTAATGAATTTATTGAAAACTGTGTAGGCTTCGAATTGAATATACATTCACCACCATTTTTAATTTATTAAATGTAACTTGGTTTGTTTTTGTAACAGGGTATTTCGATGTACTTGTAATGTCATTTACGCATTTATTTTTTCAATAAAATACAAAATTTTAATATTCCTGTATTCAGTTTAAGTTGAATTCTATGATTGAAAACCAGTTTACTAAAATAATCTGCCAAAATTAGTAGGTATTTAACACATTAATAATTTTGTACTTATGCCTTTTAACTTTTTTTATGATGATCCGACAAATACAAAAAATAGTAAAATCTGAATATACGACTCTTTAATAGTTACTAAGATCTGAAAATTTAATATGTTGTTTTTAACCTGGCACTTTGCATCTCTTGTGGTAAACAATTGCTGAAAAGTAGTGTCATTTGCGCTAACTATTAGATTTAATTAGTTATGCAAACTAATTCAACTATATATCGTCTATATAGTGTTTTTTAAGAGTTAAGTAGTTTATTTGAAAGCAATTTCTATTAACACTATAATGTGTTTGTTAAAAAAAATACATGCTAAAAATCAACGAAATACATAAACATATCTTTTTCAACAAGTTTAATTTCCACTGGGGTATACCATAACTTAATAGATTTTTCCTGAGTAAATCTCAGCGGAAAGCAATGGCAAATTTAGGCAAATTAGACGATGTATACACAAAGTTTAACGATAGCATTTTCAAATGAACTTTTCCGTCATTTATTATTCAAGCGCGAGTGCTTGTAAAATGCTTTGAATAAAACACGATTCTTCAGGTTTACACTTTTCCCTTTTTTCCCCAATCGTAGACCTCTCGCTGCACTGCCGAGCACCCCTACTCGATGAATAAAAGAGCAGATTTCGGTAAGCTAGAATGATCTGTTCGTCTTTTTTAGAATTTAATAATATGTATTTGCTGGCTCGGCGGCAGCGAAAGATACTGGTAAAGCTTGCGTGGGTATATTGGCTTTGTGAATGCGAAAAGGGTATAGGAAGGAGACTGCTTTCGGGGAACAAGACAAAAAAAAATCCGCATATATTTTACTGTCGGAATGTTCCAAACAAATTCGCTGCTGAGAAAATTTTTCATAAATTTCCTGGCTGTTGTTGTTTTGAATGGATGTAATACAGTTCAGGTTTCTTTTTTTTTTCATTCCTTTGATCGTAAAATGGCACGGCTAGAAAATTGTATGGGAATTTGTGGGATTCAATCCCACCCCCTAACAAGTTATGTGCATTTATATTGTATCAGTTCCAATCTTTGTACAGGAGAATTTCATTCCATAAATATCAATACGTGTGAGAGGAATTCCTATCAATGAAAGTTGTACAATGGCAAATACGATTCACTCGATATCATGGCTTTTTCCTTTTTTGAGTAAATATATTGGAATATAATTTTGACATTGAAAGAAGAAACTTTATAGGCATTGTATGTGGCATTTTTTGTTGACAAATGAAACTTACCTAAACTATTATGTATTACACTTATACAGAATAGTTTTTATAATCGAAACCTTATATTTCTTTTTGACGGGTTAATGTATATATATTTACTATACTTTAATAATATCACATAGTTTATTTTTTTCTGAACACTAGTTAATGCTAAAAAAATACCTTTACAATAAACATAATAACCATATTCAATCCATGGCATTGCCTATATGTATAATTTCAGACTTTCAATAAATAATTAGCAAATGTGGGCGAAAATTGTTATAAAGTGCCCTGCCCATGCTTATAAGTTTCAGATGATCAATTGAAAATGTAACTTGTATCCGTCCCAATAACAATGTTGATTGTCCATGTTAAGTGTCAACTAACTAGTTAAACCAATGTCATTTTCAATCTCTGACAATAAAAGATCCATTTCAACTATCGCAACTCCGGTTATTGTATTCTCTTACAAGTCATTCAACAATCCCCTTTTAAGGTATCATCTATGAAATAAATTACGGCAGAGTTGCACAAGAGCAATTCAAACAGAGGGCTGATATCAGTGTCCATGTTTTGAATGCATTGTTGGCAAGTCTGGACATATGTCGATATAGAATTGCTGTGTCAATAGAATGTAACAATACCCATTATGTGCTATCCTATTTCCATTATTATAGCTATGGAAGACATTTAGCTCTGAGCACATTATGCATTAACAGCTCCTGTATGGAACTTGACATCGTAGGTTGGGAACGCATTCCAGTCCTGTGTGTACCTATTGTTTCAAACTGTTGTCCGAATAAATAGGAGCTAATACAGTCAAGAACGGGGTAGAGGACTGGTTAATAGATTCTTAAAAGGACCCGCACAATAAGATTTCCCGTGCATTCCTATTTCAAATTAAGTGGTCTGAATTAATTATGAGGGTGGCTTTGTTGGGGATTCAGGTATGCTAGAGAGAATTCAATGGCCATCTGAATCTTGTTGTGGTTTGTATTGGCCAAATGGCATTATTGTGGTAAGTGTTTATGGTAATAATACTGTTAATATTTGAAACAATGTGTAAGTACAAATTTTACTAGAATAGAAGAGCCGAAAAGCCTAAAAAAAACCTTTCCTGTAGCTATTAAGTTCCAGAAAAATGGATGGTATCATAATGGTTAGTGAATTCCAGAATTAATAAAACATAATAGATCACAATTTTATTTGTTATGGAAAACCAGGTGCTTAAATAAAATTGATAAACAAACTTAGTTATTTTTTTGAAAAAAAAATAAATTTCTTTACTATCCATTTAAATCACTGTTAGTATCAATGCACCTATCCATCCAATCTCTACTGAATCAAGCACAAATATTTTTTCATTACTATCCATACAAATCATAGTTAGCATACATGCACCTTTTCAATGTAAATAAAAAAAATACACATCAGCAGTGATTTCTCAAATCGAACTTTTAAAGTAAAACAAGTATTTTGGTAATATTTTTTAAAAACTTCACCACATACTGGATACGAAGAAAATAGTTGGTCTTCATCAGCCATGCAAATCACCGTTCGAAATTGTGTGCATCCTTCCAGTTTAAAACTGGGAAAAATACCAATTCTGAGATAATGGACCAAATCTGATTAGTATCGACGGTTAAGGGGCAATCGTAATGCTTCATTACTTGAGTCATTATAGCTAATAGAAATCAATTTTGCGAGAGGAAAACCAAGTTACACTACGGATTCTCATTGTAATAGACTTCCGACATGTCAAGACAATCAGCTTAGTCGACTAAGTAATTGAGAACGAAGGTATTTGATCTGCAAACTCCAAAGTACAGCTGTTCAAATGTTTACTTACTTGAGAGTTGTTTGTATTCTTTCAATAAATATTCTAAATTGACTATTATAACTTGTTTTCTGTGGTAATTGGTGATGTTAGTATTTAGTTAATTGGTATGTTTAGCTATTACAAATAAGCAATCCCCATTGAAAGTGAAAGGTAAAGTTATGTTTTCAAGTGCTATAAATTATTTAAATATAAAGTATTTAAAAAAAACATTGAGGTAATTGTATGATATGAATCATGTACATTATGGCGTGATTCACAAAAAATGTCGAGCTTAGTTCAGCCAATTTTCACGCACTTTATACCACCTTTGTTTTAACTCTTAACACATTTGCAATGAATTACCATGCTTAAAGTGTAACACGAGATCGAATATTTGCTTTCAATTATACATAAATCACCAAGGGAATTGTTTGAAACTTTTCGCAACAAACGTTACACTTTTCAACTGTGCGACTTTTTCGTACAAGCATATCCCTAACTTATCAACTATGCAAACTAATTGCCTCAACTAACGAACCCGCGTTTTTAATTAATACTCTGTAGAGTTATTCCGTTTCTGACTCTTCTTTTAAAGCGAGACAAAGTGATAATATACTCTTTATTGCTCGTCAGGGACCTTCAGATGAATTCTACTTTGAGTCGCATTTCCCATGCATCACCAACTGTCGTCCTTCAGGGAATCTCCCGAAGTTCGGATCATTCTATTATAACCGAATTTGGATAGCCTAAATGGATTTGAGAGGATATTGTTGTTCCTCGTAATTGCCTATCAGACATGCATCGCCATTTAACCTATCTGAAAGGAGACGCTGACCTTAAAAGCACTTGCCTCCCAAAAGGGTGCTGTCAATCATAGCTATATGCTGTCGAAGCTGGCCGGGTATAGTAATACTTTGACCTAATTAAAGAGAAAATAGGTAACTGGTTTCTTAATGAAGGTTGTTGAACTTACTGAATTTACTGGATAATTGCTGGGCATCTATCACTGATGATAGGAAGGCTTTACTTTAATCAAGCTTGGTTTCTTAGAATATAGGGTAATTTAGGAAGCGGGTATCGGCATTTGCAAAGTGGGGGCTATGCTAATATTGCCCTTTGAAAAGGGTATTCCCCCTTCTCCCGCTGGTTTATTATGACAATAGACCCCTTTTCTTCGTAAAGTGCGATATTTTCTAATGTTACGTTTAGACCACACGGGGCGGGTACGTAAGGAATATTAATTGCAAATCAAGGGGGTTATGGCTACAATTTTATGAAAAGCTTTAATAATATTTTCTAGATAGATTGGTCAAACAATGCAGATAATTTTGAATGACTCATGCACACAAAACACTCAAATTGATCATATTGTTTATTTTAGTGATATTTCTAGTAAATAGTATTGGCACAAATTAGCGATTGATAAAGATATTGAAAAAAAAAAAAATTCAAAAATAATGTTATCCATTGCATAATAAAATCGTTTCAATACGATTATAACAGGGGAAAATAACTGCTCTAAGGTTTGATGAATCATTTACTACATTCAACTTTCACTGAAAACAAATAATTCATTTATTTTTAAAACATCCTGTATTAAAGTAAATTGCAATATTTCCTTAGCAAAATATGCACTCTTGCTAAAAAATATCCCTAAAGGTTACTATATACTTTAAGATGTAAATATACAGGCTTATCATATTAAAAAGTGGCTAAGATAATCTACCCACCACCACCCCCCCCCACCCAAAACCCCCCCCCCCCCCCCCCCCCCCCACCCCCCCCCCCCCCCCCCCCCCCCCCCCCCCCCACCACCCCCAAAACCCCCCCCCCCCCCCCCACACCAACCCCCCCCCCCCCCACCCCCCCCCCCCCCCAAAAACCACACCCCAAAAAAACCAAAAAAAAAAAAACAAATACAAACAAAAAACAAAAACCCCCCCCCCCCCCCCCCCCCCCCCCACCCCCCCCCCCCCCACCCCCCCCACCACCCCACCCCCCCACCCCCCCCCCCCCCAGGGTTAAATACTTATATAAAATGTGTCTGGAATATTCTTAACATACATAACCTTGTTTGTGAATATTTAATAATTCAGAGGGGTTATGCCTAAAATTGATTGATGCCAAGCCTGAATTTTTGAGTTACATTAAGGTTTCTTTACTGCTGAGTGTATCTGGATATCATCCCGTTGTGTTTTTCCACGCAACCTCATTACATATAAAGCCCAGATAAAACATATTAGTTGAGTTAATAATATTAGGTTATGTGGCCGAAGGATCTAATTTGTACTTGAAGTTCTATCGATAACGTTGTGCAGAGGCTCGGCTACCACCTTAGTAATGAGATATGGGGAAGATTATAGTTACCGGTCTCGTCCGTCGGAAAATGAATATCATTCAGAATTCCTGCTTCCAGGTAGGCGCCATTTAAAGGAATTGTGCTCACTTAATTACAATATGTGTTTAAGAAAGGGACATTTTGACTGTTGACATCAACTGTTGGAAAAACTCGCAGCGCTGGATTATGGATTGTGGATGTAATTTTCGGTATCGTCATCACACTAGAATTGATATTGAAATACGCAATTTTAGGATGTTGTTTAGAGGTTATTATTATTAATACACAGGATATACAACAGTTTTCAATAAAATGTTATTGTTTTTGTATCAATGTTAATTTGAATATGTTGTGTAACGAATAAGATAATTAAGTTTTACATTCTAAAAGACTTTAACTAACAAATAATTAATGTTTTACAACCTAAACTAAAACAAACAACATTTAATTTAAATGCAAGGAAAAACAATAAAAATTAATTATAGATTATTGCTTTTTTTGATAAAATAGCGCTTTTAATTGTAAGGTGATTGTATTCATTACTTCAAATGATTATTATAAAAACTATCAATTCCTAAACAAATGTTGATAAAAGAATGTTTAAAAAAAGCCTTTATTTTTTAAAACGTTTTCATTTACTCAAAAAGTATTAAAAACTTATTATTATTGATAGTTTATATATTTATTTGTTTTATAGTTTATATGTTATATCAAGTGGTCAAGTGTCTCCAATGATATAAACAACGTCCTTGAGCCCATACAGATTTGAAATTACTCCATTATTGTAACCGATTACCTTCTCATTGCATTAAATGTCAGCGATTAACCTCATTGGCTTCCAATCTTTCGAATATTCCGGATGGCAAATTCCTCCCTTCCTCAAAATTTGATGACTCCCCTCTTAGCATTCCTTCCTTTAATGCAGACAAACCATATTAATGAATCCCAATGAAGATGAATATGCTCGCCGCGTGTTTCGACCGCCACAAGGCTGGGGGGGGGGGTGGGGGGGGGGGGGGGGGGGGGGGGGGGGGGGGGGGGGGGGGGGGGGGGGGGGGGGGGGGGGGGGGGGGGGCACAATTCCCCAAACCTTTAGCAAAGGGGGAACAAAAAAAAAAAGCAAACAACAGTAACTAAAAAAAACACAAATGTCTCTCCCAATCTCATTTGAAAAGTTTTGTCTCTAATGTTTTTCCCCCTTTTTATCCGTTTGCATCAATTTCTTTTTTCTTATGGTTCAATTTTCATTCTTCCTCCACCGGTTTCTTCTGACTTTTTCTTGAGTGATCTTTACTACTTTTATTTTAATTCTTTCACAAAGTATCGTTGTTGTTGTATCGTTTTGCAAATGATCCGCTCATAACATATTTGTGTTTCTTTTTGGGATCTTGGAGAAGATAAAAAAATATAAAAATCGTTCCCCCCAGTAGGAAGTTGGAATAAAAGCTTGTGATAAATAATTTGAGTTCCTAAAAGTTGATCGCCGTGCACAAAAGCAAAAGTTTTCGAAGTTAAGTGCACAATAGTAATTTTCCGAGGCTTAAAAATAATTTTATATCTTCAAAAAAATTTTGAATTGATAAACATTTTTTTTTCTGAATTTTACATTGCGTTTTGGAGATTTTTTCCTGGAGAGTCCGATTTGGTATATTTGTAAGTTATTAAATTTAAAAACGTTTGTGTTTAAAACCATTTGCCACTTAAGCAACTTTTACTTGGTCGTTTAAGTAGCAAATAAAACACATATTACTAGTTATAACTATCTGAACTGATAGAAGAGGGAAAAGAGAGGAAGCACCAATGCAAAAGTAGGAAACCTTATTGTTTAAAGATTGAAGAAAGCATAGAATAACTTTTTAACTTGGTTTTTTTATAAACGGTCCTAATAAAGTTATAATAAGGGACTATTATGTCAAGAGTCCAGTAAACTAGGTGCTTAATTAAATAAAAATAATAGCAAGTTCACTTTTTCACAGTCCAAATTCCCTTAGGTTTTTATGGTTTTGCCTTTCCTCTATTGGAAGATTTTCTTGATGGATTGATGACTATGATGAAAAACTTAAACCTGCAGTTGATTTTCTTGTCGGTAATCTAGTTTCGATTTAGTTATGTAAAATGTAAAAACAAACCTCAAAAATTTAGCATACTACTTTAAATATATTCTTTCCACTTAAATAAAGACTTTATACAATAAAACTAATTTAAAAGAGCATACGCTTGGGTAGTAAAAAGATAACATTTATTTTTGTTTTTAAAGTTTACTCATTCTTTTTCTGTAATGCATTTGAATACTAGGGAAAATAATCAAGCAAAAATTGTGGACAATTATAAACCTTAGCAACAAAGATTGAAAAGAAGTTTCAAAAAGTATACGTAGCTTCTTTATCTCTACTTTAAAACATTTAAAATGTTCTATAAGATTTTATTTTTCAAACACACACTAATGTTCCACACGAAACATTGCGTGCCCTCTACGCCTTTTTCAAAATGAAGTAATCTTTTTTTCGATAAACTTGGCCAAAAAAAAAAAAAAAACTGTCACACTTTTGATGTTTAATGAATTTCAAAGTGTTCAAAGTATTAAGTGGGTCAATTAACCAATTAGGGAAATTCTGCTCTACCCATAATTTAATTTAAATTTTAGCAACAACTAAATCTCAGGCTTTGAAAAGGGGGTGGGTTTTGAAAGCATTTCATTATGTTTCCAGAATTTCTTTTAATTGTTTTAAAGTACTTGTTTTTGAATAGATATTTTAAAAAAAATGACTTTTGGGATTATACTGAGAATAGGTTAATTTATCAACAAATAACATCTTTCATGCAAAAATCTGTTATTATACTCTGTGTTAGGGCAAATAGCTTAATTGTTTTTATTTATATAGCATTTTATTTAGCACATGGCTATAGTGTAATTAATATAAATCAATTTCAAATTTTAAATCTTAAATATAACCTCCTGAAGACCTGAAATCCATTAAAAAAATTTCAGACTACACATAATTTTTTTTTTTTTTGGTTCATACAAGCTGAAATAGGTTTATAGATGTTTATTTTATGCAGTTGGTTATTTTTGTTTATTAATTGCATTAACCTCTAGGATGAATAAAAAACAAATTTACAATTTCATATTACATTCATAAAGGTAGTTTTTCTACTTAAAGTCAATAATAATTTTTATAAGTATATACAAAACTTTTTATAATAACTGTATTTCTTTACTATCTAAGTAAACTAAATATGAAGCCGAAAACTATTACATTGGTGTTTATTTATACGATATTAAAAATATCAACAAATGATTCGCTGGCGTCTCAAGAGAATACATATATAAGTAAAGATGCGGTGTCTTATCTACTAAATCAGTGAACAAAATAAAATATTCTCTTAAGAGATTTTTTTTCTGCGTATTATTAAGTATAATATTTTATATAAATATGCCCTTATGGCGCTCGCGTGATAATAAAAAAAAAAATATTATATTTTCTAGCCAACTCAATGTTTAACTTTCCATTTTTGCAAATCATTGGTTTTCATTAAGTTTATTTTTTTAAAAACATATTATATAAAAAACCAAACAATTATTAAAACATTTTAAAATAAAATAAAGACTTTTGGTTCTCAATAGTGTTTTCTTAATTATATGATTACATAACTACCAGCCAAAGTAATAACTATGTTTGTAGCGCGAATATCTGGGCAAGTACAAAATATTAACCAAACATAAAGGCAGAATGAAATAAAATCTCAACATCGAGACTAATTTTATTTTAAGTTAACTCAAAAATATTATAATACGCTTTGTTTACGTAACATAAACTTTTTAACGTCCCACATAAATAATGAGGTCCATAAAAGAATAGAAGATGTAAACTAATTTTTCATTTGTAATTTGCGGCATATTTAGCGCTTCCATGCGAATTTAACATAAAATGGTCTGATCGAAATAGAATTCATAATAACACCTTTTCAACTGAACAACGGCATTAGACCCAATAAAGAAGGCAATTTTAATTTGTCTAAAA
Source organism: Hylyphantes graminicola (assembly GCA_023701765.1). Classification (NCBI taxonomy): domain Eukaryota; kingdom Metazoa; phylum Arthropoda; class Arachnida; order Araneae; family Linyphiidae; genus Hylyphantes; species Hylyphantes graminicola. Next base: position 44,194,265 of record CM043123.1, read on the forward strand.
CATTTCCCGACCAACACACGAACGTTGGATCCATTCCGTATAGTGACATCAAATATTTTGTTACGCTTTGCATTAAAATGTTGAGTTTTTGTGGGAATTTTCAAAACATGTGCCCTCACTATATTAGGATACGAAGTTTACTCTTATTTAATGCGCGTACCCCATAACTTTTATCAGGAACATTGGAGAACAGAATAATTTATAGGTACAATTTACGTACCCTGAATTGGTAATTAGTTTTGGTCTTCATGGCTGGGAAAGAAGACCATAAATTGAAACCTTAAAAATAAACTGCTTTCTATCCATGCAATAACGTTATATTGTGATTGAATATAACAGCAAAGGTATTATACACAGTGTTTTACTAGCATAATCCCGATCATCTATGGGTGCAGAACATATTTAAATGGCTAAGTTATAATTTTTTGTTCCGATGTAGCCAGTTGCTTTAATTTTTTGCATACCTAATTTTATTGTTTTTCTTTATCTATTATTAAACTAGACAGTACGACCAAGAAAAAAATGTTGCCGTACACGTGTAAAAGGAGATGTTTTCCAGTTAATTAACTCATTGAAAATTCCTTCTTTAGTGTATAATAGTGTTTAATTAAAATGCAACATCATAATAATGTTTTGCAACTAACGAAGTTATTTATTATCCCCCCCCCCCCCCGTATGATGTTTTGTGCTTCGAAATACTACACACTATGAGGAGAATGATTGAAAAAAAGTCTGACTGCAACTGTGAAGTGTTTTTGTTAAGTTTTGACAAAACATTGCGTTTTCTGTGATTTTTAAAATGTTTATAAAAGTAGAAATATAACTTATGTGCCTTTCTCCTCATCAGAATTTTTATAAATAGTTAAAAAATTACTTAAGTATAAATAAGACAGGTAATAGTTAAACAGTTTGTTCCTTATTTGAACACAAAAAGTCGCAAAAACAAAACCCATTTCAAACTTACCTTACTGATTCTGTATTCTTAATAATTTTATTATCATAATAGTGCCACAGTACCTGTCACAACTTTCGAAGAAACGCAACCCAGACCCACTAAGAACCCAATAAAAAAAAAAAGGCGATCAGTTAGAAAGGTTTTTTGAGCTTTTTACCCCAAACCTATTGACAGGCCGTTGCATGTAACAGCCTTTTCCTTTCTACCCCCAAAGAAAGTTTGCAATGATCATTCTGGGAACATTTATAACAAGGTGTGACATATGCAAGGATTGAAAAATTGAAGGGGGAAATTTTTTTTGGATAGTATAGTTAAAAAACTATGCATTTATTTATTCTTTGCTACGTTGAAGTTTCTGTATTTGGATAGAAGAGAGGAAAAACATTGTCTGGACAAGAGTAATGGGAAGCAGATGACATTATAATTTATGTCTCGAACGGGGTTATTTTTAGCAGAAGGTTCTGATGATTATTAGGCATTGTTACAATCCGGTTCCACCTTCTTTGAAAGGCTGTAAAGAGTAAAACACACAATTTATGGATTGTTAATTAGTGTGAAAGATAATATCTATTGATTATCTGTATAATTAAAACTTCAAAATTATTTGCCCTGAAGAAAGCAGCGCGCTTTCGGTGTCTGTGTATAAACATTTTATTTTTTCGTTATTTGGGGAAACATGGGTTTTTTTTTTTAAAGTTTAAAAAATTGTCGTCATCAATCAACGCGCTGATTTTTAAAGTTAAGAACAGAGTTTTCTGTACTTTTTACAATTAATGTCATAAAAATGTTTTGATAGTGTTTAAATTTTATATGCCAAACATGCTGTTGTCTGAGGAATTTCATATCAATCAAAAAAAGGTCGCATGAAATTTAATTAAATTATGTTACTAAATCTTTTTATTCTTTTAATGCTTTGAAAATTATGAATTTTATGTAAAAATTTATTAGTACATGAAATGATAAAAAGTTTGTATTTGTATATTTTTGGGCACTTCTTTCAATTTAGGAAATACTCGAGACACTTGTGCTAAGCAGATTAAAGACTTATTGTATTGGAAACGCGTCCAATTACAGCATTTTTATTTCATAGTGTTGCTTAACTGTTCAATACACAAAATATGAAATATGGTCTTCAAAAACACTGATTGATGTTACCAGTTCAATTTTGAGAATGGAAAGGGGCACCAAAGCTGCATAAACATTTGTTGTTTTTTCTCATTTATAGCATCGATGGATATTTCTGGCCATTAACATTAAAGGAGGGCACAATTTTGTTTGTGCGTTGCATTGCCATGGAACAAACTAAATTATTAAATTGCTTTTTCTCTATGCCTCGTGTATCTAAAAATAAAATACAGTGCATTATTAATTCAATGATAATTTCAGAAAAACAATTTACGCAATGTATTGATGAGCAACAGCCTGCAGAAAACGTATATTTTAATTTTAGTTAAATAAATCGAACATGGTAAATCATCTTTATCTAAGTTCTGAACTCAAAAAAATAGATCAATTCAATATTTTAACTATGTGTTTTGTTTGGGGTGACATCTAATTTCGAAAAGAATTATTCTGCCAATTGCTGTTTAATCATTCCAAATGTCAAATAGCTGTGTGTTTAACTCAAAAATTCCGTTTTTTGTAGGGGATTAAGAATAACATAATTTTTACTGCAATTAAAAAAGCCAAACATTTAATAAATTAATATTATACACTAAAAAAGCCATCATTGCAGGAAAACATATTGTTGATTAGATAAATCAACATATCTTCATCAAAAATCAACAATGTATTTGAACAAAGATTTATATTTCTTGTCCTTCAAATAAAATCGTAAAACAGCATTCATTATTGAAGGTTTTTAAAGGTCCTTAATCTTAAGAGCGTTTTTTTGTGAAGATTAAGGCCAATAAAAACTGGTTAATATAACATCAGTTTGTTCAACCTTTTATTATCACTTTTAACAAAAAGGGCGAATAATTGCCCAAATTTCTAGTGGTAACGGATTCAATTAAATCTACTTCCATTGAGATCCCAATGCTCTATAAATGTTTATTATTTCCTATTAGGTTCATCTTTTTATAAAAGTACGAAAATTAATTGATACATTTTAAAGTGACTTAAAAAGATTCGCCTCGAGTAGTTGAAGTCCAAACAATCTTGTTAACATTTAATAGCGCTCCGCTCCGTTTGGCATGAAAATTCAGTTCCATTTTAAGCTGTTTTTTTTAACCCATTTTATATATTGATTAGCCATCTCTTCTCATGACAAAAGGGAATAAATATGTAAAAATCCGGTGAGTGAAGGCATTTTAGTAGAGTTTAAGGAAGAGCCCCCTGTTTACACAGCTTATCTTACAATAATGAGAAGTGTATCACTTTTCAAATTAGACGCATCGTTAAACATTCTTCAAAAAATTTGTATATGGCTATCATTTTGCTTAAATCTATTCTACACAAAAAATGATAAGGACATTCTTTTCAACATTATATTTATCTTGCTTTCCCATGTTTTTTTTCGTTCTTCCTTTCCTTGTCGGTAAAATCGCTTAAGAAAAATTCTTGTGTTGGTTATTCTTAAGTAGTCATTATTACTCTCTCACGGTCTCTTCTTTCGTTTAATTATTTTTTCTTTTCCACTATCACGAGGAGCGTCGAGATTCGTTTACTGTATTTTTTAATTATTTCAGTGGTCTGACACAAGACGGTCTTCACAGAGTGGATGGACAAAACAGTCCTTTATGTTTCTTATGAAGATAATGCTTCGAAACTGTTTGGAGTGCTTCATTAATATGGAAATTTGAGTTACGGGCTGTTGCTGTGAAATCGGTTAAAAAGGAGGCCAAAAATGAATTTAATCTTGTTTTATTAGGGAGATATGTGGGATGGGTTTATCGCTAACTTCACTTGCGTAGCCAAAAATATGAAAAGTTTTATTTAAGCATGGTGGAAAAAAAACTTTAATTTTATTCAAAAATTAAATTAAAAAAGTTACCTCAAACATCGTGGTTATTGTAGATAAAAAACAGTTCGTGTTCATTTATAAAGATACTTTTTAAATTTTCTTAGATTTAAAAACATTGTTGCTATTAGATATTAGATCTAATTTATAATAACTTACATATAGATGGTTTACATGTTACCAAATTTTTCTTACTGCTTATAAATAATTTTTTGCAATATTCTAGAATATATTGTTTATTTTATTTCATCATTATACCCTAGAAGTTTTGTAATAACCGTTTTTTACGCATATTATATTGACACAATATTCAGTGTATTGTTATACCCATATGATATTCTAATTACGTTATTCCATGCGCATAAATGTTTGAAATGGCTCAAGCAATGAACTATTACTAGGCCTTAGATTGCAGTTATTAGAATATTCTCAATATGTTCTATGGAGGATTAATCATAGTTAATTTTCTCTGTTAGTATACCTACGTCTATTTTAATGTTACTTAAAATGGGTTTTTAAAATATTTTTCTTAATGAAGCTGTTTTACTTTCAGATAAAAATGTTTTTGTTTCAGCCAACGTATTAAATCATAATAGAATTACTGTAATTTTTATATATATTACTTATTGTAAATCCCGAAGTTATAATTTTACTGATTAGTGGTTTTAAAAAAACATCTGAATAAAATTGGAAGAAGGTAACAGTTTCATGGAAAAACATAATATCCTGAGTCTTCTAAAGCATTCACACCCAAGCCAAGGCGTAAAAACAAAGCGTTCATATAACATACCTAAATTTTATCTAGCTTCTGCGTCAAATAGATCATCGAAATCAATTGACAAATGAGGCAGGTCAAAGGAACAAGCAAAGCTCGCCTTAGCGAAGCAGCATCACAATTAAATTTATGGTTATTCGACAAGCTTCCCGTATTCATAGTTAGCCAACTCTCTGACCATTCTTTTGGGAATTTATTATTGGGGTGGTATTTTGCGATTCTATTTGGTGGGCTTAATTTTAGAGAAAACTGCGATTTCAGGAATTGCTGTAGTATTTCCATTTCATCAGTTCTAATGCCGGGAGGGCTATATATTCCAAAATTTAGCACTTCTTTAATATTCTTCGGGTCGAAAGTGATCTCAAATTGCTGTTTGATTTCGCAAGTTTGATTTTCGTATACTAATTTATTATTCGTATAGGCTGTTTGAATTAATGTCGGACCATACAAGTATTGACCTGGCTGCGGATAGTGTGGGAGAATTAATTTATTCTAAAAGGCATTCAAGAGAAAATCGATGTTTAGACATTAAAAAAATTAAGCTTTATCTGTATGATGTTGGTTTTTTAAGGTTATGTTTGCAGGAGAAAATATTTTTTGTATCGTTTAAACAGCGTATTCATAGTACAATTTCAATTTAAAATAATCGACAGCATTTTTTTAGCAGGTTTTATATCGTTAATCTTGATAGTTGATTAGTGACTTTAAATATTCATTTTTATAATTGTAAAAAAAAATTGGGGCAAGAGGCAGGGCAAGTTATTTATATAGTAGTATAATAAAATCATGAATTCATTGTAATTTAACTTAATATGAATATATTGTCAACCAGAATTTTCATATAAATTTTAGGTTGAAGATTTTATGTTTTATTAATTTATTTTACAGTAGAAAAAAAAATTTTGTAATAAAAAAAATACGATTTGTAACACCATACAGATTGGATTCAATTTTATTTATTTCAGATACGTGTGACTTAACCATGAAATGTTTCAAATAATCTACTGTTTAAGTCATTTGGCCATTCCTCATTTGTTATATCTAATTTTGTCTTAAATAAAAGTTTCACCTTAAATAAAAATTTAGTAAATCTTATGAATTTCATTGTACATTTTTCTCGATACTTTTTAGTAATAGTTACGTTTGGGTATTTTGTTCGCTTTGTATAGTTATTTTAAATTGTGGTTTAAAAATTTCAAAATTATAAAAAAAGGCTGAATTAGTATTTTTTTAATTATATTACAAAAAAGCGGTGGAAATTTAGTTAAAATGAAGTTCGTTTATTTTACTTTTCAAACTCAAAATAAAACTCATTATAACTAAAAGTCTAAAAGTAAAGGCCCAATTGAAAATTTTCTGTCGCATTTCTGTCCAGTAGTGCATTCCAAATGATTCTAGTTGTACGAAGTAGATATCTAATCCAAAGTGCGATATAAGTCAGACATCAAGGATGTGATTTTATGGTTGCATATGTTAACTTCTTCTTTTTTTTTTTAATTCCAGTTGCTAACAAAGGTATTAAAATATGCGTTACGCTCTACTGAGATATTTTGTAACTGGATCTCGAAGTACAAGATTTTGTAATTCGCATTGTATTTCCCGAACTAAGGCTCTAATTACATTGAAAATAAGTCGGAAATTCTAATATATTAAGAAATGGAATAGTCATTTTCGTTAGAAGAGATATTTTACGGGGTTTTTTTTACGTGACCTATAACCTTTCACGTGCAGTAGTTATCGTAAGGCGTATGCAAATTTCCCGACTTAAAACGCGAGAAAATTTCTTATATTTCTGTTATAAATTTCTGAATTAGATCATGGAAATATTTTTTTTGCAATTTTGTTCTAGTTATCATGAAAGGGGGAACCTCGAGCTTGAAAAAAATAGTACTGGATAAAAAAGGGAATCTCTAAGGGTCTTTTTTTATTTAAAGAACTTTTGGAGTTTAGTTTTTATTTAGTGCAAAAACATCCCGACTCGCTCCCTTTAATCTAACTCCCGTTAATGGGGGTTAGGGGATTGGAGGTAACAGTGGGCTATGTCAAAACTATTTTTATTGGGATTATTTTAGTCAAGTTAACACAGCTTTAAGTAAAGGTTTTGATACAAAATTTTAATTCCTTCTAGAAATGTAGATACTCTTATTATTCCCTCTGAAATTAAAACTTTTTGTTCTGAATTTTAATTAGAAAATCGTGCTTTCATTTATGTTACAAGATGTGTTGAAATGAAACAATTTTGAAAATTTATTTTGCGACTGATTTTAATGATGTTTTAGTTCATAATCTTGTGTTTAAGTTTCAGCCCAACTCTTGTATTGTTCACAAATTAAGTTCACCATGGATGCCTTTAATGTTTTGGGCCAAATATCTATACAAAAAAGCTTACAAATTATATTATTATATATATATATATACCACATATTTTAAAAAATGATTGTTTCCATTTTATTACACCTATTTTAGAAAAATAGAGCTTTTGCAGTTTTTTGTCAA